>VDFB02364882.1:237196-298231 GCA_007258455.2 Sequoia sempervirens
GGGAGTCCCGACCCAAGACTCTCCTGCGCGGCTGAGTCAGAAAATGGGTTAAAACCCATGTTTTTTTTGTTTTTTTGTTCATTTTTTGACTCTCACTTGTGAAAACCAGGTCTGCAAATTGCTTTGGGGTTGATAGAAGAAAGGAGATCGAACTAAAAAGGTCAAAATAGAGCAAGGTAAGTGATCTAACAATTCTTTTTGTTTGTTTTCTTCAATTTTTTTGCATTCAAAATAAAAAAATCAAGAAAAACAAGGGGAAATGCTGCCAATTTTTTTTCTATTTTCCTTAATAGTCTAATTCTTATTGTTTCTATTTTCTAGCTTGGTTTTGCATTTTTTTTCTTTTGCAAATGTTTGAAACTTTGAAATTTTGAATCACATTTATTTGCTGATTTTTTAGCAAACCCTAGCTGATTTTTTTTTTCTTTTTTAACTTGAAACAGCAATGTCGTCTTCAAATCCAAAGGGAGTAAAAAAAGACCCTGCATGGAAGTATGCAATTCCAGGAAATAAAAAAGGTGAATTGACATGTCATGAATGCAACAAATGGATGACAGGAGGAATAAATAGATTAAAATACCACCTTGCTAGAATCCCTGGGCAAAATGTGGAGGGATGCAAGAATACTACTCCTGAGATCATTAGAGAGATGAAGGCCCTTCTTGCTGAATATGAGCTTAAGAAAGAGGAAAGACAAAAAACAAAAGATGCCCTAACATCAGTGATGAGTGGATCTCAATCCCAATCTGCACCCTCTATGCCCCATGGTGTTGCAAGTCCAAGCTTCCGTGCTCCACATTCATCTTTTGGTGAGAGTCCTGATGGTTCATTTTCTACTGCTAGTCAGGGTCCTTCATCAGGACCAAATTATTTTATTCCACGTAATGTTCCAGGAGCACAACCTTCACTTGAAGGTACGGGTTGGAATAAAGAAAAGCATCAAAAAGCTAGGATGGCTGCTGCAAACTTTTGGTACTACAATAATCTACCTTTCAATGTTGCAAACAGCCCATATTGGGAAGGTTTGGTGAACGCCCTTACAGTTGCAGGAAAGGGGTTTAAGACCCCATCATCTAAAGATTTGAGTGGGCCATTGCTAGAGGAAGCCGTAAAGAATACACGGCTTGTAGTTGATGAGCAAAAAAAATTTTGGCGAAGAAAAGGTTGCAGCATTTTATCTGATGGGTGGACAGATGGACGAAATAGAACTCGCCTTAACTTTTTAGTGGCCTCTAATGGTGGATTGGTGTTTCTAAAATCAATAGATGCCTCCCATGAAGTTAAAAATGCTGAGACTTTATGCAATCTATTAGATGGGGTGGTCCAGGAGGTTGGAGTCGATAATGTTGTCCAAATCATCACGGACAACGCAGCTGCATATGTAGCTGCAGGTAGACTACTTATGGAGAGGTATCCCACAATTGCATGGTCTCCATGTGCTGCACATTGCTTAGACCTATTGCTAGAGGACATTGGGAAGATTTCATGGGTCAAAAGTGTGGTTGAAGATGCAAAAAGTGTTACAAAATTTATCTACAACCATACTTGGGTGCTTTCTTTGATGAGAAAATTTACAAATGGCAAGGACCTTGTGCGACCTGGAGTGACACGATTTGCTAGCCACTTCCTCACATTGCAAAGCATTCTTGGTGCCATTGGTCATCTCAAACAAATGTTCGTGTCCGATGCTTGGAAGGAGTCCTCATTTTCCAATAGACCTGAAGGGGAGAGGATTGTTGCCATAGTTTTTCATGAGACATTCATCAAAAATGGAGAGGAGTTGATGGGGGTAAGTAGCAATCACACAAAAATAAATTATACATGATAATCTATTTGCTGTTTTTATTTTTTGAGGGGTTAATTTTGTTATGATTTAACATTTGTTTTCATTTTTTTAGGTGACAGAACCTTTGGTGAGGGTTCTTTGTATGGTGGATGGAGATGGCATGCCAATGGGTTTCATCTATGAGGCCATGGATAGGGCCAAAGAGGCCATATCACGTTACTATGGCGGCAACAAAAGGAAATATGAAATCATATGGCGCATCATTGATCAGAGATGGACACACCAACTCCACCAGCCGATTCATGCCTTTGCCTACTTCTTGAATCCGAAGTTCTACTTCTCGGACACATTTAAGGCGGATGAGGAGGTCATGGAAGGTCTTGTCATATGCATTGATAGGATGGTGCCTGACAGTGAGTTGAGAGATAAAGTGCTTGATGAGATGGAGGTGAGATTTGTTACATCTTATTTATGAATTTGCAATGTTGAGCCTTGACTATCTATGAATTTTCTATATTTGATTTACTTTTTCTTTTATCTATTCAAGGTCTACAAGGGTGCAGAGGGGAGACTCTTTTCCTCCCAACAAGCAATTGAAAGGAGAGGAAAACAACAACTAGGTAAAAAATGAAATTAGAAACTTGATTCTTACATATAGATTGTTTACTTTATTCTTATTTCTTAATACTTATATTTTTTAAACATGTTTTTGTAGATATATGGTGGGAGAACTATGCTGCTAGCACACCAAATCTTCAAAAGCTAGCCATACGTGTCTTGTCACAGCCATGCAGTGCTTCTGGGTGTGAACGGAATTGGAGTTTATTTGAGAACATTCACACAAAGAAGAGGAATAGGTTGACTCAGCAGCGCCTAAATGATTTAGTTTTTGTTCGATACAACCTTCGCCTTTGAACTAGAAAGGTGGAGGGTGTTTCACACGAGTCCATCGACTTGGATGACATTGATCCATATGGTGAATGGACTATTGATGAACAAAATGATGAGGCTGATGTCTTCCTTACTGATGAGGATCTTGCTGAATTAGAGAGAGCAGGAGCAGAAGAAGAAGCAACAAGATTGGATGCCATGCAGGATGACGAAGACACATTTGAATATCATGTTTCTCCTGCTTGATCTCCTAGTCCTCGTTCGGATACTATAGCACGGGCACCTTCTAGTTCTAGGCCTCCAAAATTGAGTACCATTGGGAGGGGAAAGAGGAAGATGTAGATTACATGTGGTTGTTAATGTTTTCATCTTTTTGACATGATTATATGTAAACATTTATAAACTTATGATGCTGTTATACATTGAAACTATGAGTATTTGATGACTATGAATGATGAAATTTCAATTATTGAGTGTTTGATGATCATATGACATGTGTAATCTTTGAATTATGAGTGTTTGATAATCAAATTAGGCCCTTATGTTCTCTAAATGCATTAATTTGTTCTAGTTTTTTTGTAAAACTACGGTTTTTTTTTTTGCCGAGTCCTAGCCGAGTCTTTTCCCGTGTCCGTGCCGAGTCCCGAGTCCGAGACATATTTTTGGGTTGCCGAGTCCGCGGCGAGTCCGAGTTTTCCAACTATGGGAACACACATATCCTGCTAGATTGCTTCAGCCACTTCCGATACCTGACAGGAAGTGGGAATGTTTATCAATGGATTTCATCACGGGCTTGTTGAAAGCCCAAGGGAAAGATTGCATTTACGTTGTTGTTGATTGGCTGACAAAATATGCACTTCTTTCTGATCACCACTACATTCACAGCATCACAGACTATAGAGCTCTTCTTCAGAGAAGTATTCAGGTTACATAGTTTGCTTCAGACTATAGTCAGCGATAGAGATAGTCGGTTCATAAGCAACTTTTGGCAGTAGTTGTTCAGGCTTTGTGGAATCAAACTGACACCTAGTACGAACTACCATCCACAGACAGATGGGTAGATGGAGATTGTCAATAAGTGGGTGGAAGAATATCTGCGTAATTATATAGTTGGACAACAGAGAGCTTGGGTGAGGTGGATATACCTCTGTGAGTATTGTTATAACTTTACTCACCACATGACTATACAAATGATGCCCTTTATGGCATTATACGGGTATGAGGCGCCCAACCTTTTGGATTCGGTGTTGAGTGACAACAGAATGCCTAGCGCAGGTGATATGTTACAGGATCAATAGGATATTATGAGGTCTCTCAGAGACAACATTCAACGGGCATAAAATCAGCAGAAGTAGTATGCTGATTAGAAAAGGGTTGAGCGTTCCTTTGCAGTGGGTGACATGGTGTATCTCATATTACAACCTTACCGTTAGTCCACTATGCAGAAGAGTGGTGCAGAGAAGTTGAAACCTCGTTACTATGGTCCATTTAGAGTTATCAGGCGAGTGGGCGAGGTTGCATATGAGTTGGATTTACTGGCGGATAGCAGGGTTAACGACGTGTTTCGCGTTTATCGCCTGAAGAAGGCATTGGGTTAGCATGTGATTCCCTCTCCAGTACTACCACCCCTTGATGACGAGGGGAAATTGATCCTAGTACCTAAGGCCATCCTGGATGTCAGAGAGAGACACTTACGGAGGTGGGTGATCAGGGAATATCTGATTAAGTGGAGGGATTTGCCGGTTGAGGATGCTACATGGGAGTCAGAGGAGATTTTACAACATTTGGAGTTGAGATTGCTTGGGGACAAGCAATTTCAGGGAGGGTGAACTGTAATGTCCCCTTCCTAGGCAGTTCAGGTGTTTGAGGGGTTAGCCTATCATTTTGACCCTCGTAGGCTGACATATGTGATTAGAGGGTTGCTTGTGGCAGTTATCCTGAATTTTGGGACATTACTCCATCAGTTGATTCAGGGTTGGGCCTTGGCAGAGACTCACAGAGTGGTATTCAGGCACTTACTATTTATAGTAAGTCAGACATACAGGGGTGACTATTTCTGGCAAGGCACTTGGCTCAGTTGGCAATCTTAGTATCGACCTAGTTTGACATTTTGATGAGAAAACGAGGAATAATGGAGCATTTAATAATAATTAAAAGATTATTATTATGACTTTATATTATAAAGTCACTTTAAATGAAATATTAAAGTATTAATTAATGGCGAATTATAAAGTATTTAATACTTTATAATAGAGGAGTAATATTAATATTAAATGAGTATTTATTACTCATTTAAAAAGGGACGCCATTTATTAATGAATTTTCCTAAGTCTCAAAAGGGGTGAATTTATTATTATTAAATGCCATTTAAGAGCTTTTTTGAGAGGGTCAAACTTGTGAGAGAGATTATATATTTTCTCAAAAAACAGAATAGAACTGATTATGATATGATTATTCAAATTTTGTCTTTTGTCTCTAAGAACATTTGGAGTTGGAGAAACAAGGGTTTCCGCAATCAGGTTTTGGAGGACGTTAACTCTTCAGAATCAGGCATACTAAGGCTGTGAAAGATTTAGTTGAAGATTGTCAGTTGAGTGGCTTCACACAGAAGTCATTATAGAGCTTATTGGTAAAGATTTAGATTGGGGTTTGGATCGATTTTCTTCCAGAAGGGAATCTTTTTCATTGGCCGTTATTTATCTAGCATCTAGCACACATTCCAAGCTCGTATGGATTTGATTTATTGCTGGTTCAGGCCGTACTTTTGCAGCAGCAAGGTCGTACTTTTCACAACAGGCAAATCGCCTTGCCTTTTGCAATTGGGACGCCTTGGTCTCTGGAACATTTTGCAACATTTTCGAGGTTGGGGAAGCCTCTCAAGCAAGCTGGCCATACCATTCTTCTGTCTTATAGGCGGCTGCAATAAAAACTAGGTTTTTGAATAAAATAGTGTTGCCTTTTAATTTGCATGTTTGAATCTAGTAGTTGTAAGCACTCTGAAAGATCAATAAATCATCTGCCATTTGATTATAAGCTGTATTCTATATTATATTGTCATCTGATATTTTATTTATATTTTTCAAGTATTTATTATCAAAATCACACCAGTTCTTTTATTTGTAAAAATTACAAAAAAAAAACCACAAAACATCAAAAACAAACAAAAACTTGCATTCTCCGTCAGAGGTTGGGGTTGAGAGACACCTGGTCTCTTACAGCCGATAATCATCTAGCCCAGATATATGTGTAAATCGGCCAATCTGGAAATACATCAGTTAAGCATATGAGTACAGATTTATGGATAAGAAATATATTTAAATGGAATAGAATATGGAGACTTATATATTCTGAAACAACAGGTCTTAGTGTTCCATTGAGCTGAGGATTTTCTATTAAAGGATGCACATATATAAAGTGTTAATCTGAAAGAGCCAACTTAAGATGTATATTTGATCATTTAAACATGACATGTATATATATTCAGTCCGGTAAGCAAGTCAATACGAGCCTCTGAAGATAGCTTTGACAGGATATAGAATTCATCATCAAGGTTATTACTCCTGTGTATCTACTTGGACAGCTGAACACAGAAGACTAAGGGGAAAATTTAAGAAATCCCAAGAGGGGACATTACAGAAATTTAAATATAATAAAATGAATCCTTCATTTTGATATATAAGAATTCATTGTTTTAAGCACTACAAGCTGATTTTATCTTTTTGATAGGAACCATTCTACTTCCAGTTCCACAATGTCTATATACTATTAAGTATATACTTATGCTTCTCATTCGATAATACAATTATCACTACCCTACCCACTTGTTATTAAAACTTAATGGCTAGTGTCAAAATGAAGCTCCAAAGGAAATTTGTTGCAACCTGACTTTGAGAATCTAAACAATCACCTTGGTATTATTGTTGACAATTGAAATGTTAAAATTCTTTTGAATAGTCACGATTAGGAGAATTAAAAGAAAACAAACCTCTTTAAGTTGATATGAAGCCAATAGAGTTCCGTTTTAGTTTAGTCTAGCTTTCGATATTTAATTTTGGCAAGTACTCTTATAATGTTAAGATATGTTAAAAAAATAGAAAAGAAGCCTTGCTTAGTACTTATGATATTTTCTACTATTTCCCACTAAATTGTGTCTTTGGATTTGTATACATGGAAAGCATTACTACGATGCTAAGGCAAATGACAATAGTGTGGAATATAAAGAAAAAAGAAACACAGCTCTTAACCATTCCATTTAATGTCCTTAACATCAAACGTAGAAGCATACCAAAGAACGTGTCTTTATTTTAATGCCCTTAACATCAATTAGAAATATACATCCATTCAAGGTCACCAACTTGTGATTTTCTTCAGCAACTTGATGAAATCTAGTGAATCTTTGATGGTAAACCACATTGTTGTGGGTAGTGCTCAGTTATGTGCTAAAAATCAACGAAAAAACCCAATTAAATGGTGATTTCATGCGGTTAGGGTTTTGCAACGGGTTGGTTGGGCAATTTTTTTGCGATTTTATGCTGATTTTTTACAATATAAACCCTTAAAAATTGTTGAACATTTTTGGAAATCTCGGTTGATTAAATCACGATTTTTTGGGGGAAAAATTGTTTCAGCCAAAGATTTTTTAAAATACAGGATTTTTGCGATTTTTTGAGGATTTATGCTTCCATGGACTATACACACACACACACACACATGTACAATGACATTACTTTATTGGATTAAAAGCTCTTTTTGATAGAAGAGTGGTGTTTTTCTTAGTGCAATTGACTGCCTTTGGACTCTTTTGGCATTAGTATAATTTATTTACCTTCTTTCTTAATGAATGTGAATTGTTTCTGATAAATTAGGAATTCCTAATCATATAAGTAATCATTTAGTTTTATTTGTAATTTGAAATCATATGTGTATGCAATATTATCTTTGGTTGTTGTACATGAGATCAAATGGTAAATCACTGGGGCTTTAATTGTGGAGACTATTATTCAAATCACTAAGAGACATGTTAGATGATGAAATGCACAAAATTTGAATTTGAATGAGGTAAATTACCACATCCAATCCTGGTTGTGGTGTGCTCCACTAGATGTGGCCAGGTGCAAGTCTTGACTGAATCTGATGAAAGAGATACCCTTCAGTCATGGCATCTAAGCTTAAGGACACCCCACAAGGGGAATTTTCCAATCATATATTTTTTTTTGTGTTTGGTTGTCAAGTTTAATTATATCTTTTGCTTCTGAAGATTAAGGTGATCTGAAAGCTAGCATTAGAACCAAACAAAATATAGTTAACTATTTAGATAGTTCAAGACTAGCAAAGTAGATATAGAAAGTGCCTGTTTCACTTATGCTTGGAACTTTCTCTTAGTCTTGCTTCATTTGTGAGAGCCATTTCAATTTTGAAGGAAGCCATTGTTCTCTATTTTTTGAACTCTCACTTGGCAGTGAAGGCATTTTCAATGTTTGTTTCACTTTCCGTTTCTTAATTGTTTAACTTGTGATCAATTTTTTTTGGATTATACAGGAAGGAGATACAAATGCTCCTGCAGATGTCTATTGCTATAAGCCAAGCTTAGCACCTGATGTTTACAGGGTTGCTATGTCTGCTCTAAATGTAAGTACAAGTATGTTAAAGGCTTTGAGCATATCAGTTTCGAAATTTGATTTAAGTTTATTTTGTTAGATAATTTAGGTTCTTGCTAATTTGTTTTTTTCCCATCATGAGCATAGTTTAATTATGTAGGGTTACACTACTACCCTGAAATATCCCAACCAATATTTGTGCAATTTTTTTGATTTCTGTAGCATAAAATGATGACCTAATTTTCTAATTTTTAAATTTTGCTCAAACTTGAAGAGCACACAAAAAATACTAAAGAGGGGGGAGGGGAGGTTGACTCAGTACTTTAAAACTTTCAAGCTTAAAACCATATGAATCAGCAATCAAAACAGTAAGCGCAAACATTAGACAAGATGAACACCGATATCATGTGGAAAACCCTTTTGGTTAAAAACCCACAACAGAACTATTGCTTTTATTAACTTCAAAAGGGAGCCAATCCAGGAGACTACAATCTCCAAATTTCAAAGTGAGCACCAACCCATTGGAAGCACCAACTTTCTTGAAGCACCAACTTCGAATAGCTGAAGCACCAACTCCAGCGTGAGCACCAACTCACTGATAAATTTCACAATCACTGCAACTCTGATTTCTTGATTCGAAATACGTCCTTCCATATGCATAAACTTTACAGACTGAGCACTATCACAATCTGAACACTACCTTAATGATCTTGCAACCACTTGAAACAACTTGACTTAAACTGATTCATACTTCATTAAATGAGCAAGACTTCATCATTTCTGAAGTTATCACACAAGATTAAAAAGGTCGATGATGATATAATTCAGTTTCAAAATTGAGAACACTACACTCCGAAAATATTATGAACAGATTCGGATTTCACAAAACCACCTCTCCCAACTTTCCAGAGCAAGAAGATATGCAAAAACTGCTATCTAGACCCAAAGATCTCAACACTTCTTCATACTCTTTGCATTGATACCAATATGATTTCAGACTGGACCTGCAATTTGCATCACATAACCAAGCACTCCCACCAACATAGTAAATGATCCACACATAAGAAATTTTCTAAAGACATACTAAAAATTCTGTCAATAAACAGTGAACCGAACTTGCCATCAAATCACATCTACAACTATATAGAGCAAGCATATATCATCAAAATATCAACATTCCTACATACTATATTCGTTGATACCAAAATGCCATTTTGAAGTCACTTTTTCAAATTTTCAAACTCCATGCAAAGTCTTGTATTAACACTTACAACTCCACTATATTCGTTGATACCAAAATGCCATTTTGAAGTCACTTTTTCAAAATTTCAAACTCCATGCAAAGTCTTGTATTAACACTTGCAACTCCACTTACAGCCCGTGCCTTGAAAAGTGAAAGTGATGCAAATCACCATGTCAATATCATTCTGAGTGGTTCGCTAAATTTGAAGATGCCACACCCACACTTAGACTCAAAAATTGGCCTATAAATTTTAAGCTGCTCAACTACACCAATTTCAACCAGAAATGAATAGCCTAATGAAGAGTAAACATCTAGTCAAAGATGGTGTGAATTCACTCCGAACTTCTCCCTCAAGTATTCAAATGTTTCCTTTATGTTGATTTGAACAAGATTATCAAAATTCAAGTCTACTATTCTTTTGTGCCATAAACATCCTTCATTTTCCTGACTTAAACAACACTTCTCACATTTGATGCCATCAAGAATATAATGATTGTTAGCAGCTCTACTAGCTTTAGCAATTTGTCTACCATCCTTACTAATTTCACAACTATTAGAATTGAAAACAAGAGTGTGACCTTGGTCACACATTTGACTCACACTTATTAAATTATGTTTTAGACCACCAACATACAAAACATTCTCTACCTTTGTTCTTTCGTCATTCAACATAAGTGTGCTTTTACCTAAATTTTTTGCACATGCATTGTCTCCAAACCTTACTCTACCACCATTTGTTTTCTTCAACGTGAGAAACTTGTTTTTGTCTCCTGTCATATGTCTGGAACAACCACTATCAATGTACCATTGACCACTCTCATTCTGTGCATGTAGGGTTGTTTCATTCTGTGCATGCAGGGCTGTTTGTACAATCATAGATTTCTCTTTTTAAATCTCTTTCTTCTTCCTCCAAACCTTCTTATCAGCTTCTTTTTCAGCCACTTGTTGCTCTTTCCTTTTACTTTGTTTAGAAGATTCTGCAAAATTGATTTTACAAGTCTTTGTAGTATGACCAAAGTTATTGCATTTGTTACATATAATATTGTAATTTATCAAAGGAGCAAAAGTGTTCCTATTCAAAAATCCTTGATTTCTATTCACATTCTTGAAATCATTTCTTGCATAAACTCTACATTTTGTTGCCTTGTGACTAAAACAATTGCATGGAAAACAATACCCATAAAAGAAAGAATTATTAAACTTGGTCATGTGAGATTGCATTGAAATAGGAGGTCTTCTGAAAGTGTTGTTTCTGTTTCTTGATTGTGAACCTTTTGTGCTATCAAAGTTGCTCTTTTGCTTTTCTTCTTTTGTTGGTTCAAAGACTTTAGTAGCTTTGGAAGTTTGACCTTCCTCATATCCAAGCCTACTTTTATTAGCAGATGATTCTGTGAACTAATGATCTCATCCAATGATATAGAACTTTTCTGATTTTTCATCTCATTATTCAGCTATAACATTGATTTGTCTAATTTCCTAAGAGAAACTATTTCAGCTTCAAGATTTTCACAATTTTCTTCCTTCATTTTGAGCAGATTTCTAACATCTTCTATCTTTCTAGCTTCTTCAATCTGAACTTTTAGATCAACAATCTTCTTTTCAGCTTTTTCAAGAGCTCGAGATATCATGACCTTTGATTCATTGTCTTCTGGCTGTTGTAATTTCAACTTCTGATTTCCTTTTCAGAGTTTCTTGATTTGACTTAGAGCACTTACAAGTTTTGCTTCAAGATCTACTTCTCCTTCTTCATCATATTGCTCATCTTCTATATCTTCATCTTCAATCTCAGGCATATTTTCCTCTTCAACCATAAATAAGATTTCCTCATCAGAAAACTCTTCATCACTATCTTCTGTTGAGGTATTGTGATCTTTAGATTAGAGACTTTTTTCAGATTTCTTAAACGTCTTCTTCTTACCATGATATCCCTTTTTAACATATTTAGATTCCCTTTCACTATTGTTGTCTTCATTCTTAGAGTAGGGACATTTAGATGTGAAGTGTCCCACTTTACCATAGTTGAAGCACTTGAAAGGCAACTTGCCTTTGTATTTTCTTGAACCCTTCTTCAATTTCCTCATGAAGTGTGCCACTTTAGTAGTTTAATCTTCATTTGAACTATCACTGGTTGCAAGCTCCTTGTCTTTTCCTTTTTTTGAAAGTTTAAATGCTACCTCCTTTTTGGTTGATTGATCAGGAATTGTTCTCATCTCATAAGCTGTGAGAATACCATGTAATTCATCTACTGTCAACTTGTGAAAGTCCTTCATTTCCTCAATAGCAGCTACCTTTGCATCAAAACACAAAGGAAGGGATCTTAAGGTCTTTTGAACAACTATGGATTCTTCAATGTTTTCTCCTAGGCTTTTGATTGTGTTAACAATTTCATCTACATAAACTAGATATGCAACAACACTTTTTTCTTCCCGCATCTTGAGACTCTCATATTGTCAACTATGCATCTGAAGCTTTGCCTTCTTGACTTTATTGTCTCCTTGATAAGTTTTTTGAAGTTTGTCCCATATAGCATGAGCTGTATCACAGTGCATGACCTTAACAAATCCCAATTCTGCCAAACCACTAAGGATGACATCCATCGCTTTTGGCATTGTTTTCAAAAGCTCTTTTTTCATCTGCATCCATTGGAAGAGTTGCTGGAATTGTATATCCAGTTACCACACTTCGCCATATATCAAATACAGGAGACATCAAACAAGTACACATTTGTATACTCTAGAAAGCATAGTTTGAGCAATCACATAAATGAGATCTAGTTGTAGATAGTCCTTCATGAGAACCCATTTGTGCTAACATGATCTACCTTCAAGCGATTAAGTTCTCTTTCCGAAGGAACCCCACTCTGATACCAATTGAAGAGCACACAAAATATACTAAGAGGGGCAGGGGAGGGGGTGGTGTGAATCAATATTTTAAAACTTTAAAACTTAAACCTATGAATCAACAATCAAAACAGTAAGAGCAAACATTAGACAAGATAAACATTGATATCACGTGGAAAACTCTTTCGGGTAAAAAAACCACGAGAGAACTATTGCGTTTATTAACTTCAAAAGGACACCAACTCAGGAGACTACAATCTCCAAATTACAAAAGTGAGCACCAACTCACTGGAAGCACCAACTTTCTTGAAACACCAACTTCAAACAATAGAAGCACCAACTCCAGCATGAGCACCAACTCACTGAGAAATTTCACAATCATTGCAACTCTGATTTTTTGATTCGAAATACATCCTTCCATAAACTAAACTTTAGAAATTGAGCACTATTTCAATCTAAGCTCTACCTTAATGATCTTGCAACCATCTTGAAACAACTTGACTTCACCCAATTCATACTTCATTATATGAGCAAGACTTCATCATTTCTGAAGTTATCAAACAAGATTAAAAAGGTCGGTGATGATATATTTCAGTTTCAAAATTGAGAACACTACACATGAAATATTATGAACATCAGATTCGGATTTCACAAAACCACCTCTCCCAACTATCCAGAGCAAGAAGATATGCAAAAAATTCTATCAATACCCAAAGATCTCAACACTTCTTCATACTCTTTGCATTGATATCATTATGATTTCAGACTGGACCTGCAAATTGCATCACATAACCAAACACTCCTACCAACATAGTATCCGCACACAAGAAATTTTCTAAAGACTTTAAAAATCTGTCAATAAATGTTACAGAATCAATGTTGTGTTATATTAATCAAGAGGAACGAGAGTTCCTTATATAGAGTACAAGATATGATGTTTCTAAAAGAAACAATCATTAAGTTAGAAAAAGCAACGATGAAATGACCATTACGACAAATAGAAAGATATTATTCTAATAATAAACTGTAAACTGAACTTGCCATCAAATTGCATCTACAACTATATAGAGCAAGCATATATCATCGAAACATGTAATATCCCTTGCTAGTTTAGATCTATTTTTTGCCCTCAAGGAATATCGTAAGGGTTACCAAAATGCGAAACAGAGATCTTGGTTACTATGACCTCCTAACACTTTTGGATTTTTCACCTAAAGGAGAAGGATAGACTAAAATGTCAATGTTCACACTTCTTAAACCACTGTAGATTTCCTTACAAAATCTGGCCTAAGTTTGCCTCAAGGAATATTGTCAAACACTTCTGATGTAAACTCAATGGTTGCTGGTCTGTGGTTTCAGTCTGATATGTTTGCTTGAAAATGATATCAAAATATTCTAAATGCTTGTAAATCAATGCTACAATGTCTAAAATATAAACTAAATGCATATATGACTTCTTTCAATCTTTCCAAATGCACATATATGATTTCTACATGTAAACATGTACCTACAGCCAATTGACATATTGTCAAACAATTGGCATGCAAACTATTACTTTGAGCAATACATCAGACAATAGACATGCAACTTATCTCTCCTTTATTGAATGGCAATTTGCGTACAATGCTGTTATGAAATAGATAGCCAAGACTCTTGGCTTACAATAGATATGCAATAATAAAAAATCTGAGTACATTGGCAACCATTAACTTCTTATTCAATAATCTGAAAATAAGTATGAAATGCAAGAGAACTTGATATGGCTTGAAGCGCCTATGCAAGAGGAAGAGATAGCAATCAAAATGAATCCCAAATGTGCCTCCTCCAATGCAAATCGAACTCTCTAACCAGCAGCTCCTGTTCTGAAGAGTAATGCAGATATATAAAATAATATACAGCCTTTATGACTCCCTTATGGCATGCAAACCAAAGCATAGGCCCCAAGGGTGTAGCGCCCTAGCATAGGAAGTGAAATCCATGCCTTTAGAAGCCTCCAGAAGTAAAGTCGTGGCCCTTCATGGTGTCCTAATATGACTGTAATTTAATCTCAAACCTGTGCAATTTATTATCAGACTTTCATCTTCCTTCGAAATGCCTCCTATGCCCAATATCGATGCAAGAATCAAGCCACAATTCAGATGCAAGTTATCCTCCAAAATCGCCTAAGATAATCTTCAAAATTTTGGCCAGAGGCCACTAAAATTTTGTTTCTGAAGCACAATAGAAAGACTAAAGTATCTTTCTCTCAGCCGCAACCCTTCAGAGGAATATTTCACCACCTCAGTTATGCTAATCAACGGGAGTGATCGTTCCCAATGATCAATGGAATAATTTGCAGAAACCCTAGGCTTCTCCACAACATAACAAGTCAAGTATCAAATATCCTGGATGTCCAAAAATGAGCCCTTAAGATCCTTTTATACTTTTCTTGGGAGAGCTCACACACTTTTCTTGTCAATGTGGGATAAAAGATATATTTTATTTTTAGTGACTTTATGATATAATATTTTATTTAAGTCACTTTTTTAAATTAATTAAATATAAGGTTACCTTATAATATTTATTTATTTAATAACCTTACAAATAATAAATTTAATTATTATCTCCCAATCCAATTGAGTTTAGGAAACCATCCATTGACTTGGTATTTGCCTCAAACAACTCTTTAACCATGTGCGTTAGCCTACAAGAGTTAGGAATAGGCTAAACCCTCTGAAAACTGATACTCATGAAAATGGGGACATTACAAAACATCAACATTCCTACATAATATATTCGTTGATTGTAAAATGCCTTTTCGAAGTCACCTTTTCAAATTTTCAGACTCCACACAAAGTCTTGTATCAACACTCGCGACTCGACCACTTACAACTTGTGCCTTGGAAAGTGAAAGCAATGCAAGTCACCACGTCAATATCATTCTGAGTGGTCCTCTAAATTTGAAAATGCCACACCTACAGTAAGACTCAAAAATCAGCCAATAACCTTTATGCTGCTTGACTCCACAAATTTCAACCAGAAATGAATATTCTAATGAAGCAGTACCATACCATGACTCCTTACAAAAATGCATGAAATAGTTTTTCATTGCACAACTTCACAGGGCTCGCCCATGAATAAATTATAAAATGATAATGATGGTTTTGAATGCTCACATCCTCTCGAGTAATGGCAACGTTGACTTTGTGAAAGATTCACAGAAAATGATAGCAATATTATAAATAAGCATATCTCCCACCTTCACGTCTCTTACACACAACAACTAACAATGAATACCGACGATTCCTAGAAGATGGCTCCAGATTGACTTAGTGACAAATGACCTCTTACTTTGCATGGTCTGCTAAATTAGAAATGCCATGAAGGCTAGCATTTAACACTATCCAAACTTTCACGCGCTCCACCAAAAGCATGAAATATGCAATGATGATATTTTAAGCTGCAAAAACAATCTTCAAAGGAAATTTCCATGACTTGAATTCCATAAGTTGTCACCCAGAAATAGACATGATAGGGAAAATAATTTCAATAGCCGAATAAAGTGAAGCCACCCTCAATGGAATCTACTAAAGCTGTAGGCCAAGAAAAGGCAAGTCAAAGTTATGTGAATTTATCAAGCCGTTGACAATTATATAAGGCGTTACCAAAGGAGTTGTTCTGATGCAATGAGCTGCCCACAAGCATTCTCAGAATACTTAACACTTTTAAACATAAACCACGCCTTGCTGTGAATTGGTACGGCCAACTGAAGATGCACAGCCACGTCAATACTCCAACACACACTAAATGCTAATCCTTTGACATCAATGACAAAATATTACAAATCCCTAGTTTGCTGATATAATTTTCTGAGTATATTCATGCATGAACAGTAGAGTTCATTCATCCAAATTATAGCCAAACTCATAGCAGATTTGTTTGATCATAAATAATATGAACCAACATCATAGACCATCAAAACATTCACCAACATGTGCCAAAATTCTGATATTTAAACATCTTATTTGCTGCTATAAAATCAGACTTATGTAATGATGCAATAACACAATGAAATGGGCTCCAAACATGCCCAACACATATAGAAGGTCGCTGATATGAAGAAACCCCAATCTATGCAATGAAAATCACCTCTTACTATAACCCTAGCTGGGGCAAAATTGCCCCAGTTCGCACCAATGCTATATACAATGCAAATATATGATATAAATGACACCTAAACCCTACCAAAGGGGTGCACTGGTTTGTTGGTTTGCTGATAGGGTTTGCAACCCTTGAGAATCTGAAGAACACCTTCTAACTTGCCCAATTCGCCCCACCAAACTAGATGCCTATGCTGATACAAAAATCTGAGTGTGAATCTAGCAAGAATCACCATTGAAGCCCATGTGAACTTCCGTCATGAAGTTCTCCATTGCAGAAGCTAGGGTTTCGTCCAACTTCTCCTATATTCATATGGGTTTTCTTCCTTAGAATATTCGCCAAACTGTAGATTAGAAATGCAGAGATAAATTCGTTGATGTTCAAAAGCCTTCAAATGATCTTGTATTTATATCAAACTTCCCCTTTTCCCTCCAATCTAGCTAACCTAATTTGGGCCCCAAAATTCAAATTTAATTATTTTCAATTTTATTTAAAAAAAAAAAATTATTTTATTTTATTTCGTTCTCCTTATTTCTACGAAGGCTGCCCAAGCCCCATTTAAATATTATTTTTGCCTAATTTTTTCTTGTTTGTTTGAGAAGGGACATTACAATCCTCCATTTCGAAATTGTTTGTTTTCAAGCAATGACAAGCTTACCACCACCTGGATCCCATATCATCATACTACCATATGTATCAAAATTGAGGACATAGATGTACCTCAAGGATCTATCAACACCCACCAACTCTCCCACTTCAAAGGTTTCC
The DNA here is from genome assembly GCA_007258455.2 of Sequoia sempervirens. Lineage (NCBI taxonomy): Eukaryota > Viridiplantae > Streptophyta > Pinopsida > Cupressales > Cupressaceae > Sequoia > Sequoia sempervirens. The sequence continues at coordinate 254,462 of VDFB02364882.1, forward strand.
ATGTGAATGTGCAATATGCCCCTTATAGGTGACTGGAAGAACACATCAGCCCTTCTCATGTTGCTGTTATAAATTCGAACAACAATCTCTTGATTGAAAATTGGATTCAAGTGAATAGAAGTACCATCGAAAATGTTATATGATGATAGAGTATCATCCATACACCATTCCCCAATGGTGAAACAATGATCCCAACCTCTCGAAAACATCCAAACAGCTCTATCCCCCAAGTAGCCTATAGGGTATCCATGTGCAATGAGGTAGAGTAGCCATCCCTTAGCAAAGTATGGAGTGGGTTGTCATGAACTAAGGCAAGAAGGCCAAGATCCCCATGCTTGCTATCAACCCCTATGACATTATCTAGTCTGAACACACGCATTAGTAACTGAAAACCAAACATTATAGCAATACCTCCATACCTTGTATCAAGATTCAGCTTCATGTCCCATGTCTGCCCAACAAAGGTAATTGCCTCTATGGCGCCCATCACAAATCTTTGACATAGGGCAGCCTCCAATGCAACCAAAGAATCAATATGATGATAGGATTGCACTCCGTTATTGACCAACTCTACATCTTCAAGGAGGACCAATGAATTACCACAAATTGAATCACTTACGACTCCCTCTTCATGTGAACATTTGACATTAGTGGCTGATCCACTAATTGTATGCTCAACTACTCTAACCTCCTCTAGGGTTTGGGCCTTCAAGGGTCCCTTAAACAAAGGCAACTCATAATGCAAATCAGGTACAAGAGCAAATTTTTCTGACCCATACCTTTTTGCTTGTCCACCCAAATCTACATACTCTTCTTGCTTGCTTTCTTCACAAGACCTTTGCTTGTACGATCACTATGCATCCTTTCCTTGGAAGAAATAGAGATCTAGCATGTGACTCCCTTTGCCTCTTGGCTTGATCTAGCTGATTACATCATTCCTTGAGCTCTTGCAAGTGCTGTTTTATTTCAGCCAACAACTTTGTCCTTCTATCTCTTTGCAACCACCCATTACACATCGTGTGTCTTTTCCACATCTCTCTTAGTATGATATGCAAAATCAGAATCTTTGTGGCTTAAATCCACAATACATTCCTCATATTTAACATTCACATCTTGAGTGCCAACATTGGGGAATTCCTCAACATCATTCCCCCTATGTGACATAGCTGCTATCTCATGGTTATGCTCAGAAATATGACAGCTGTCATAAAACAGAAAATCAGAATTTACATCATACCTCTTTGTAGTGCCTTTGATTGTAATGACTGCCCTTGATGTTTTTTTTTTGAAAATATAACCTTGTTTAAATCTAAACCTTGTAATGCCTTCTAGTCTATCCTCAATCTTAAGACCGTTCATCTTGACGAAGAGATAGAGATAGACGATAATGAGAAAGAGAAAAGAGAGTTGCTGTAATGAAAAAATCTGATCACGATCTTCTTTAAACCCGCTCTAATACCATGTTAGTTTTATGATCAGATTTAATGCACAAAAAAATTAGACACAATAACTCAGCAGATGACTACTGCCGGCACTTTAAACAATCTTGTAATGAATGCCCCTGATGTTTCTTGTATTACATTCTTTTTATTGATGACTACTCTAGAAAGACTTGGATTTATTTCTTGAAATTTAAAGAATCTGAGGAAGTATTGGAAAGGTTCAAGGAATTCTAAGCTCAGGTGGAGAATCTATCCAGGAAGAAGATCAAAGTCTTGAGATCCGATAATGGAGGAGAGTACACTTCTGACAACTTTTTGAACTACTGCATTGAAGCTGGGATTAAGAGGGAGTTCAGTGTCCCTTATAATCCTTAATAGAACGGTGTTGTTGAAAGGAAGAACAAATCGATCGTGGAAGCAGCTAAAGCCATGATTTGTGACTAAGATCTGTAGACCTTCCTTTGGGCAGAAGCATCAAGGACAACAGTCTATGTTCAGAATAGAAGTCGTCACCAGATCTTGGAGAACATGACTCCTGAAGAAGACTTTACTGGGAAGAAGCCAAAAGTGAGTCATTTAAGGATCTTTGGATGTCTAGTGTATATTCATGTACCGAAGGAAAAGAGGACCAAGTTGGAGCCTTCTGGAAAAAAGGGGATATTTGTAGGTTACAGTGAGACATCAAAAACCTACAGAATCTACATTCCAGTTCAAAAGTTGATCGAGATCAGTGGGGATGTCACATTTGAGGAAGATGTTGCATTAAGGACATCCAAGGGTACTCATATGGACTTTGATAATGAAGAGTCTCCTCAGGATATGGAAGTTGACCATACTCCTGAGAGTCAAAGGGATACTTTGGAATTGAAGGAAGATAATAATCTAGTTGAGCCCTTGGAACCTATTGATGGGCCTATCGATATTGTGATTGGGAGAAAAAAGCCTCTTTGGGCTAGACAAACAATGCAAGAGGTAGAAAGGTTTGCAGCTCCAAGAGGAACATTTAGAGAAAGCAAGAGACCTCACAAGTTCTCTAGTTATATTGCTTTGATGAGTTAGATTATTGAGTTCGAGCCTTCCATGTTGAGGAAGCTTCTAGTCAACAAGTTTGGAAAGATGCTATGACAAAGGAATATCAGTCAATTCTCAAGAATGATGTTTGGGATATCATTCCTAGACTTGAAGGAAAATCTATGGTATCTTCAAAATGGCTCTTCAAGATCAAGCATGCGGTTGATGGGAGCATTGAGAAGTACAAGGCAAGATTCGTGGCTAGAGGGTTCTCATAAAAAGAGGGAGTTGACTATGAAGAAACATTTGCTCCAGTTGCTCACTATATTTCTGTCAGAACCATTATTACCATTGTTGCATCTAAAGGATGGAAGATTAATCAAGTGCAAGAAGGAGTTGGCCTCTGAGTTTGTAATGAAGGACCTTGGGATCATGCATTACTTCCTTGGCTTAGAAGTTTGGCAGAAGTCAGATGAGATGATTCTAAGTCAAGGGAAGTACACCATTGACATACTTAAGAGGTTTGGCATGATGGATTACAAATCCATGTCTACACCTATGGAAACCAAGCTACATAAGTTGAAGGAGGCTGCAGCTAGTTTAGACCTGGTAGATCCCACGATGTACATGTAGTTGATTGGATCCTTGATGTATCTAGTGAACACCAGACCTGATATCTGCTATGCAGTGAGTGCACTTAGTCAGTTCATTTGTGATCCGAGTTAGGTACATCTTGTTGCAGAGAAACATATCCCGAGATACGTGTGCGGCATAGTTGGATATGGGTTGAGATATTCTTCAGATTTGGACTTGGAGCTGCATGGTTATATTGATTCTGATTGGGCAGGGAGTGCCACTGATTGGAAGAGTACCTCTAGATGTTGCTTCAGTTTGGGATCTGCTATGATATCCTGGTGCAGCAGGAAGTAGTCATCTGTAGCATTGAGTACAACAAAGGCAGAGTACATTGTAGCTTGTGTGGCACCTCGAGAAGCAATGTGGCTTCGTAAGCTTCTTGCAGGATTGTTTGGACAATCAATGGAGCCTACTATCATTAATTGTGATAACCAGAGCTATGTTAAGCTTTTTGTGAATCTTGTGTTTCATGACAGAACGAAGCATGTTGAGATCAAATACCATTATATTAGAGATATGGTATTGAGGAAAGCTATACAGTTGAAGTATATTAGCACTGATGAGTAGACGACAGACATTCTCACCAAGCCTCTCTCCAGGATAAAGTTTGTGTACTTTCGAGATAAGCTTGGTATGGTGGAGAATTCAACCCTAACTGAGAAGGAGTCTCAGTATTAGTGATCCTCTTTAATAAGTTCTTCTTTGTGAGAGAAGTTTGAGGTGAAATCCCTTGTTAATGCATTCTTCTCTACAAGAGAAGTTTGAGGTGAAAGCCCTTGTTTCCACCCTTTGGGAGAGCCATGGTGGATGTCATGTGTGTGACTCCATGACAACATCACGTGAGAGAGTCTGTGATGATTTTCTTGTACTTGTGTTTCACCCTTTGGGAGAGCCATGGTGAAAGTCATGTTGAGGTGACAATATCACGCAAGTGATGAACACTTGAACATACTATATATGGTTATAGCCATTATGGTCGATATCACGTTGAGGTGATATTTAATATCATGTTGAGGTGATATTTAATATCACGATGAGGTGATATCTTTCTTTTCACATATGGTTGTAGCCATTGTGATAGACATCACAATGAGGTGATATGTCTTGTGCAGCTAGAAGAATCCTCCCTAGCTGAGAGGGAGTGTTGATGTTATGACAACGTCGGTCTTATCCTTCTAGCCGATCTCCTTGTTACAAGAATAATAAATTAAATGTAGCTAAGGCTATTTAATTTATGGAAGATTGCGATTGCTCAAGAGACACGCTATTTGCTAATATTAATTAATATTTATTTATGAGGCACATTATGAAGTGGCATGATTTTCTGAAGGAGCCAACCTTTGGTGTAGAGGCGCAATTATTTTCTCAAGGCCGACTTGTGTTTATTGAAGGGTCACGTCCCTCCATTCCATATTGTATTTATACTCCTTCATTGTATCTCTCTTGGCATTCATTCATTCATAGTTTGTCCGTCATCGTAAGTGCGAGTTCTTCTCAAGGCAGATCGACATTATTGGTGGCTGAGATTTCATCAGCAATTTGTCTCTTTGTATTGCTGTGTTGCATCACTCTTTGGTGCATGTATTTGGGCCTGCATATCGGCCTCTTGTAAGGAGATCATTATTGTGATTGATTCAATATATAAGTGATGTATTGTTGCTGGGTTTTTCTCCCTCAAGAGGAGGGTTTTCCCAGAGTATCTACTATGTTATTGTGTCTGATTTTGAATTAATTTTTTGTGCATTAAATCTGATCATAAAACTAACAAATGAAACGCTGAATGTGCACAAAGTTATGAATTGTTATCCAATATCAGGCCTTGATAAGAAATGTTTCTATATTTCAAAAGAAAGCTTTCAGACCACTGTAACAGTTCCAAAATAACACAAAATCAAACCCAAATTTGAACCATGAGTCCAACACACCAAATACCAAAACCCACTTTAAAAATACTCAAAGATCTTCATCTTTCACTTAAAAAAATATTGTAAATCATTAAACTATGACGCCCTAGGTGATTCCTGAGATGGAACCACTCCAAATCCAGCTACTGTGGATCTCTCACCACCGAAACCATCTGCAAATGATGAGATTTTTCATCTTCAACACACAACAATATTCTGGAAGTAATCCAGCAACATCCAGTTAAGTTTTGAACTCCGGGATGTGCAAATGAGCCTTAAAAAGAGGTTTTAAAGAGCCAAAAGGGAATTAGGGAAAACAATTTCAAATCTTCTTTCTGTCCAAAAGCCAACGACCCCCTTTATGAGCACTTTATTTTAATTATTTAAAAAAAACACCTTATACCTCCCTTGGGTGTCCAAGCTCATAAGGAAACTATTGAGCTTTTGTTGCTTTCTAAAACTACATTTGTTAGTTTTATGATCAAATATAAAACTCAGAATTGACTTCAAAAGTCAGACACAATAACACAACATATAACCTGGGAAAACCCTCCAGTTGAGGGAGAAAAACCCAACAACAAAGATCTCTATTATATATATAATAATGGCAACAATTCACTGTACAATGAGGCCAATCACTTGAAGGAATTCACAATCTGCTCTTGGAGAAATTTGCACTTGAATGAAGGAGGGAATCGAGTTTGCTTGATATGAAATGGAATGGAAATGACCTTGTATAAATACAAATTTAGAGAGAGGTTGCACCTCTTCAAGAGCAAGGTCAGCCACAATAAGAAAATATAATTACAAATAAGTGATGCGAATTACAAGGTTGGCCCAACTTATTAATTAATTGTTGCCAAGTGAAGCTTCTCTTCACTTTAATTATCTCAATAAAATAAATAGCCGATAGGCTATATGCAATTTTATGTCTTGACGCGAGGCTGGAAGGATGAGCCCGAAGCTGCTATAACATCAACAACATTAAATCATTACATTAGACTCCAAGGTGCTTTTTGTATGATCCCTTGACTCGTTCACTTAAGTTTAAGAAACTTTATTAACATAACTTAAGTGAGAAATACAAATAATAATTAAATCGAACCTTAGCTATACTAATGCCCAAACTGGAAAGACACTGTTGAAGTAACTTTGGCCAAGACTAGTTACCGAAAATATACTTACTATTTATAGCACTACTAAAAATAGTAAATACTCAAAATCACCAAACTGGCAGAAAACATTTGAGCTCACTTGACAACTGCCACACACTGCCCAAACAAGATACCCTACATTGCACTATTGCCAATACCAGTTACTAAAAATATCACTTACTAAAAATAGTAAGTGGATCAAATTTCCAAAAGGCCAAAAAAGAGGACACCGAAAAAAGTGGACATTACAATCCTCCCTTCCCAAGGATTGATTGTCCTCAAGCAATGCGATCAGAACTCCAGAAACAACAAAGTGATCCACAATGAAACCAAATAAGATTCTAGGGAACCAAGTCAACTTAGGATATCTATAACACCATCTTCTCAAAGCACTGTCTTGTGAGGTACCAACACAAGAGACCTCCTGAAAAATTCTTGTAAGAAGAGTAATCAAATACTACGTAAAATCGATCAACCCCTCAAAGAAATGCTCTTTGAGAGGACCAAACTAATGTGCCACAGGAGTAAATTCTAGAAAGTTAACATTGGGTCTCTCATCCCAAACGGTTGTTGAACTAAGAGAACCAAACTAATGTGCCATAGGAGTAAATTCTAGAAATTTAGCACCAGCTTTCTCATCCCAAATGGTTGTTGAACTAATAAACAATATGATTCTAGGGGTCCAAGTTAGTCTCAGAAAGGAACCACCATACTGACGCTACGCCACTTTGATCATAACTATCGAACCATTGTGTCCAAACTGCACTCCCCTATCCTAGAACCGCAAAAAGTAAGCATCATCAAAGCCCATATTGAAATACTTGAAAGGATTGAAATCAATGCCATGAAATATATCATGCCAAGGCAACTTAGAGAAGACCATACCAACAAACTCACTGCCAATCACGATCTTGGGCAGCATTAAAAACATCCTGTTCAACCATAGAAAATGAACCCCGACATCACACCTCATGATGCCCCAAATATGAAGCAAGTCAATCATTGCCACATCTTTAAAATCTGCTAACTAGGAAATGCCTCTGTTGTTGCAAGCTGAAATCATAACATCAACACTTAACAGTTAACCTCCAAGTGTCAAAAGAAAGGTTTCAAACACACTGACACACCCAAACCACTACAATAATCAAGACATCATCTGAAATAATGTATATCATGCCCATGAAGTAACTGCACCGAGCATCATTTGCCAAAGTGGAAGCAATAAATGAATGAATTGTGTTCGGAAAAACACTCATAGCTAGCTGCCCAAAAGCTTGCCAAAACTCAAAATTAGTCTGCTCATCAAAAGATGTCACCATAACCAACAAAAAAATGTAAGGGCAGCCATAATCAAATTGAAATTCTACTGAAAACATAGGAGATGTAATGTCCCCATTTTGGCCATACACTCTTCTTTTGGATTTAGCCTATTTCCGGAAATCCGTAGGTTGATCAAAAGTGAAATTAGGGTTTCCTTGCTTGGAGGTTTGTGGCATTTCTAAGTATTTACTATTTTTAGTAAATACTAATTTTGGCAGTGGTTCAGTTGTCAGCTTTCATTAAGTCTTGTTTCCAGCTCAGTTCTGCTTTCTGTTGGTTTTGAGGTAAACTTACTATTTTTGGCAGTGGCTATTTTTAGTAAGTCTAATTTTGGCAGTGGCATCATCAGCAGTTCAACTCAAGTCATCTTGTTATCCATCACAGTTTGGCTTTGGGTTTGGTTTTCTCCTTGACTGAGTTTAGACTTAGTCAATTTTCATGTCTTGAAGTTGTACCCCACGCTAGGCTTGATGACTTCAAGTTGTTTTAAAGAAGGGGACATAAAGGGGTCAAGTGAGCATTTAATTATTTAATAAATGCTTTATTGTTACAATATGAAATGGATGCCTAAAGGGGAAGTTGAATGATATTTTATTATTTCAAAAGTAAAAGGCAAAAAGGTGGCGTCCCTTTTGGAAGTTGAAGTGATTCAACTTCTTGGAATTTGAAGAGTTCTTGTTGCTTCATTTGCCAACTAAAGCTTATATATTGCTGCTGTTTGAAGAGCTGATTATCCATTGTTAATTGCTAAAGTTATGCTGTCGAAATGACATTGTGATTATTTCTTCAAGGGATGCTTACCTCCTAGATTCCAATCAATTTCATGTTTGAAAGACAACACCTAATTGGTTTTATTGCTGCTTCTCATCCAGACTAGCAGATTGAGCCTATTGTTGAAGAATTTTGGAGTTTATTATCATTTTTGAGTTGCTGGTTCATCTACAGCTGAAAGTGAATTTTGTATACAGCTTTGTGAGTAAATTTTATTTCATTCTGGGCATTCGTGCTATGTGATTGTTGACATTGGGCGACCCTTCTCATAGAAGATGAGATCTAAATTCAAAGAACCTGATTTTTAAGAGCAAAATCGCCCTTCCAGCCAGGCCGTACCTTCTTAGAGAACATTGGGATTCGTGCCAAATAAATGTGGAGGATTTGATGCTGTTTTATGACTTGTTCTTGGGCGCCATACTCCTAGAGAGCCTTTGCAAAAGGTTTCAGTCAATTTGAAGGTATATTGATGAAGTTATGAGCATTTCATGGTGTTTTCTATTTGCTGATCAGAATTTCCAGAATTGTTATTTTACATCAGACTTGTTTAAGTTTGTATCTTCAATCCTTTCTTCATCATTTATTGTTGTTGTCTAACATGGAATCATCCAGTATCATGGTACATTGAATCTATTGTAATTTTCAAGTAATTTGCAGCTCTTTTTCCATATTGTAAGACTGTAAACAGTAGTACTGTTCTAGTGCTTTATTGCTGCAATTCTTTCTTTAATTTCACATTAGTACCCCTGGATGGTTTACCGCCAGTGTGGATAATTTGATTTGTAACACTCTTGTACCCACTTTCATAGTGGAGAATCCCCACAGCTTTGTGGATGCCCGCCGCAGCGGATGAATTGTTTTAATTGTAATCTTTTCCCCCCACTGTTTGGTGGTAGTGTGGAAAATGCTTTTCATGGCTGGTTATCCACCTATCAGTTTCTAGTTTTCAATTCAACACTCCGTCATATGTTAGCACCTTTCCCTTAGTGGGATCTTGAGTGCACATTCTTGACGTTGAGTAGTTTTCTTTCAAGTATTTTCATTTAGCTCCTCCACCATATGACAACATCTATCTCTCATTGGGATTGAGTGTGCATTCTTGGTGTGAGTTCATTTCAAGTTCAGTTTTCTATTTGGAGCTAACGCTAACCGAGTTGATTAAGTGCTGGTTATGTGTGTTAATTCATCGAAAAAATTGGTTAGCATATTTCAGTGGTATCAAAGCAGAAGATCTTGCCATCCTGTGAATAAGATAGAGTCAGTTGACAGATGAGTGATAGAGAAATCAGATTTTTCACCTAAGTTCAGTTTAGCTTTCAGAAGTTCTTAAGATGTTGCATTTTTTGAGGTCCAGGAATCGTGAGAAGTCAGATTTGATTATGGCTTCTGAAGAATGTCAGTTCAAGAGGCAGTGTGAACATGAGGCTTCCATACTCCGTAAAGAATATCAGAACATGACAGATGAGTTTAAGAACAATGTTTCATTTGACACCTTTTTGAATTGTGCGGTGATTCATAACCCTGGAAAGTTGTCTATGGTCAACTACATCAAGAAAATGATTAAAGAGGAAGCAGAACATGTCATGATTGTAAGTGCAAGGAAGGAAGAAGAAGTGCCTGTTTGTGGATTGCAGCCCACAAATGAACAAGTTGAAGAGAAAAATCAGTCAACTAGTATTGAAGAAGACACAAACAAGATGCACATGTCACCTCAAAATGATTGTGAGCTTGATGAAGATACCTTGGCAAATGAGGAGATTAAGTTAGAGTCCCAAAATACATCCCTAGACTTGCATGGGATGGGAAATAATGAAGATTATTATGGTAAGAAGATCATTACAGCAGTCTTGAGTCCTAATAAGGATTCAAGCAATGAAGATCTCGAGACAAATGGCTTCTCAAAAGATGCTGGTGGAACAGTTGTGTGGGATAAGTACGTTGAAGAAGAGCAAGATGAAGCAAATACTAATGGTGTCTTTGAACCAGCTTATGACCATTACGAAAGTGAGGTTGTTGATGGTGATTCCGATGTGTTTTTATCTCCTCTTGTTGAAGATTTAGTGAAGGATAATTCTCTACTTTATGCTGAGCCAATTCCATATGAAGAATTAATGACAAGTGTCCAAGAAGACTTCTTTGGTATGTATGTGGGCACTAATGATAAAATCAGCAACACATCTACTCAAGATAATTTCATTGAAGAAAAGAATGACAAAATATTCAAAGCAACCAGCTTTGATGATTCTTTAATCCGATATAATGCTAGTGACTTGGGTGGTAGTGGGTTTGATTATCAAACTACATCTGTGGAGAAAGTTATAGATGAAGATTTCAGTTCAAGTGGGTTGAAGAGTGACTCATTCAAAGAGTCAATAGTTCAAGAGGAGCATGATGATCTCTTTCCTATTGATCATTGCAATCAAACCTTTCACATTTGGGATCCGGGTGCGATGTCACCAAGGTATGATAAAGAACCGGAGTGGGATAAATTCCCCTTTGATCCTGATGAAGTTCAAAAATCAGTTTGCAATAAAAGTAATGAAGTGATCTTTGGAGGAGAAGTTGCAGCAATGGCTAATGAGAACGTGATTTCTTATGTTGAAGAGAAGAATGTTTTAAAATCAGCAAATGATTTGGATGCCTTTCAAAATTACGCACAAGAAGAGTATGAGAACTTGAAAGGTCAAGATAGAGGTACTAATTTGTTTGAAGAAGTTGTTGACAAGCCTTCGATTCAGGAGATATGCAGTGATAAGATTAGAAAGGAGGCTGATTTTGAAAATCATGTCAAGGAAAACAAATCAGAAAAATTGATGTTTGATGAGCATAGCTTCTTTGCTGATTGGGATCAAGGGCCTAAAGAGCTGCAAGTTTTGAAGGATAATTTATTGGTTTCAGAAGAGAAAATTGTTAAAGTGTTATCAAGATTTGATAGCACATATCACTTCATTGAGAAACTTTGTTGGAAGTTTCAATTTGAAGAGAAACTAAATGGAGTTAAAGATGGAGACTCTCTTTCCAAGATGCAATCTGTCAAAGAGGCATTGGAATCCATAAAGTCAGATTATTTGCATTTGCTCTCAGATAGGGATAATGCTATTAAGTTTGCAGAGGAAACCTATGATGCCTATCAAGAGAAGGAGAATGAGGTTGATAGGCTTTGTCTTGATCTTTCCTTAGCTCATCACTCTTTATGCAAGGGAGAAAATCAAACTCTTATTGCAGCCACACTTGAAGGACAAGAAGCTGATACAAGGATTATGGAGATCAAGCAAATAGTTGAAGGTATTAATGAACTCCATAATGATGAAACCTTGCTTAATTTTAAGGAGATTCATGAAGATGATGGTAATTGGAAGGTAAATCAAGAGTGTGAACTCTTGAGTTGGGAAGAGAACTTGCCTCAAGAAGGGGTAGCTTGCAGCCATGAGCTTGATGTGATGATTGGTAATGTGTGTGATATTCATCACGGTACATTCTACGGATCAGCAACTAATGATGGGTATCCTCAAGTTGCAGAAGATGTGCATGAATTCTATGAAAACACCAACGAAAGGGATGAAGGAAATATTTTTTCTATGATTGTGTACAATAATCCACCATCTTCACATAATTTGTTAAATCATAAGGTGATTGACAATTTCTACATGGATGACATTGATAAGAGGTTTTATGTTTTTGACATGCATGATTTCATGGTTAAGTATAAGATAATGTTGGTGGATCCAAGCTATATGTCAGGTAGCACTCTCTTGGGATGGTTATTAAATGAGCATTTAATGATGTCCAAACTTGAACTTGCTGGTCTTCACTCAGCATTGACCAAGGGAAGAGTACCGCCTATCTTAAGATGGTTGATTTGGTCAGGTCTCAGAAATATGCATCAAATTGTGGGAGAACTTTCAGACTTGCCCCTTTGGTTTATAGATTGTGCATGGTTGATGAGTGATTATTCTAAAATGCTGGTCATGAAAGGTTCAAATTTTGCATTGATGGTTGCAACTGATTACATGGGTTTGTGTGCTCGAGACTTTCACTATGGCTCTTGGAGATATGTTGGGAATTCTTCCCAATGTGTTGGAGATTATTTGCGGTTGGGAATTCATGCTTGGAATTCTCAACATGGCTTGATGGAGATTGTTTCAAGTAGAAAAAAAGATCTTTGGAGAGATAAGGATTCAATTCTCAGAATCTTTGATGCTGCCCCTATCTTTACCAATCATTTGATGATTCCTTTGGTTCATCTATTGGTGGATTGGAGAGATGCTTCGAACAAAAGATGGTTTAATAATGGGTTGAAGTTCCTTGAGGGAATGTTTCCAGCATTGAGCATGAACAATTGTCATATTATGAACGCTGATTTCCAAAGTTTCAATAGTTGTTCAACTCCTTGTATGCTGATTTTCCTAAAATCAGATTTTAATTGGTTTATTTCAGACTTCATGGGCAGCTGGTACATTCATTTTTTCTTTTCACAATCTCTTTTCAGTGAGGGTTTATGGCCTCTAAAGTGGGAAATGATGTTTCATTGTGATTCGGATCAATTTTGGATGATGTTTAAGTTCCTTTCCAGTGGTTTCCTTTGTACAATCTCTTGCATTAGTGTTTGGGGCAGCGAACCTTTGTTTGTTTGAGTTCAATTTTTTGAGTCTTTTGGGGAGAGATTGGTTGAAGTTTTCAAAAAGCTTCTTGATTATGTCAGAGTTACTCAAAAGAGGCATTATTCTTCCTTGAGGAGTTTGGATGATGCAGTTGTTATGACTTTGCAAAGAGTTGTTTTTTCCTTTGCAATTAGCTATGATGGACACACACTTGTTGTTGTGACTCGGTTTGTTACTTTGAGGAGTTATGTTGATGAGAATATTTTTGAGTTGCTTAAATTATTCTTCAATGTTCTCAGAATGGTGATTGACATTGACATTACAGATGGTAATTCCTCAGAGTTTATTGAGCATGAGACGTTGCTAGATTTTGATTCAATTCCTTCCATGTTGTTCGACTTGAATTTCAGGCATGTTATCACTTTGAGGTTGCAGGGATGGTTAGTGCAGTTATGGTGCAATGATTTCATTTGTATGATCAGAGTAGAGCAGCATCAGCATGGTGGGTTTTTTCAGAGATGGACATGGGACCCCGGGATCCTATATGTTTGCGAGATCAGTTTGGAGTGTTGTGGCATTGCTTGAGGGCGAGCAATTTTGGGAAGGGCGGTGTAATGTCCCCATTTAGCCATACACTCTTCTTTTGGATTTAGCCTATTTCGAATCTGTAGGTTGATCAAAAGTGAAATTAGGGTTTCCTTGCTTGGAGGTTTGTGGCATTTCTAGGTATTTACTATTTTTAGTAAATACTAATTTTGGCATGTGGTTCAGTTGTCGACTTTCATTAAGTCTTGTTTCTAGCTCGGTTCTGCTACGTTGGTTTTGAGGTAAACTTACTATTTTTGGCGTGGCTATTTTTAGTAAGTCTAATTTTGGTTGTGGCATCATGCCAGTTCAACTCAAGTCCTCTTGTTATCCATCAGTCTCATTTGGCTTTTGGGTTTGGTTTTCTCCTTGGGTGAGTTTGAGACTTAGTCAATTTTCATGTCTTGAAGTTGTACCCCACGCCTAGGCTTGATGACTTCAAGTTGTTTTAAAGAAGGGACATAAAGGGGTCAAGTGAGCATTTAATTATTTAATAAATGCTTTATTGTTGCAATATGAAATGGATGCCTAAAGGAAGTTGAATGATATTTTATTATTTCAAAAAGTAAAAGGCAAAAAGGTGGCGTCCCTTTTGGAAGTTGAAGTGATTCAACTTCTTGGAATTTGAAGAGTTCTTGTTGCTTCATTTGCCAACTAAAGCTTATATATTGCTGCTGTTTGAAGAGCTGATTATCCATTGTTAATTGCTAAAGTTATGCTGTCGAAATGACATTGTGATTATTTCTTCAAGGGATGCTTACCTCCTAGATTCCAATCAATTTCGTGTTTGAAAGACAACACCTAATTGGTTTTATTGCTGCTTCTCATCCAGACTAGCAGATTGAGCCTATTGTTGAAGAATTTTGGAGTTTATTATCATTTTTGAGTTGCTGGTTCATCTACAGCTGAAAGTGAATTTTGTATACAGCTTTGTGAGTAAATTTTATTTCATTTTGGGCATTCGTGCTATGTGATTGTTGACATTGGGCGACCCTTCTCATAGAAGATGAGATCTAAATTCAAAGAACCTGATTTTTAAGAGCAAAATCGCCCTTCCAGCCAGGCCGTACCTTCTTAGAGAACATTGGGATTCGTGCCAAATAAATGTGGAGGATTTGATGCTGTTTTATGACTTGTTCTTGGGCGCCATACTCCTAGAGAGCCTTTGCAAAAGGTTTCAGTCAATTTGAAGGTATATTGATGAAGTTATGAGCATTTCATGGTGTTTTCTATTTGCTGATTAGAATTTCCAGAACTCAGATTTTTATATCAGATTGCATTAGTTTGCTGTTTTTTGGCCTTTACTTCATCATTTGAGGGATAAACATTGTAAAGCATTCATTCTTTACATCTTAGCATTATTCTCTATCATTGTAATACTTGTATTTGCAGATTCCTTGATTGTAAGGTTGAGATTTAGTAGTACTAATCCAACCATTGTTATTGCTGCAATTACTTGTTATAATTTCATACATTTGTAACCCCTGAATGGTTTACCGCTAGTGTGGAGAAAGAACAATTAATCTCTTTTTAGTGACCCACTGTAAAGTGGCGAATTCCCATTCATAAGTGGATGCCCGCCGCAGCGGATGAATTAGTTTTGTATTGTAATGTTTTCCCCCCACTGTTCAAGTGGTAGCGTGGAAATTCTCATGGCTGGTTATCCGCCTATTGTTTCAGTTTTCAATTAATCACTCCGTCATATGTTAGCACCTCGCCCTCAATGGTATCTTGAGTGCACATTCTTGACGTTGAGTTTGTTTCAATTCAAGTATTGTTCATTAGTTGCTCCGCCATATGACAACACCTTTCCTTCATTGGGATTGAGTGTGCATTCTTGGCGTTGAGTTTCTTTTAAGCTTGGTTTTCAGTTTGATGCTAACGCTAATCCAGTTGGTTAAGTGCTGGTTATGTTGTGTTACTTTATCGAAAAAATTGGGTAGCATATTTCAGGAGAGATGAGTATGTAGGTAGCAACAAAATCATCTCCTAGGATCAAATCACCTTTGCCATCCAGCCCCAACCATGAACTACTCAACTCTTGGATTGAAGAAACCATCCAATTCATCTTCAAATCTGAATCCAAAGTCATGTACAAGCTGATCGGGAAGTGGGCAGCGGTACTAATATTGGAAGTTGAACCACTACTCCAATCTTGATACAACACCTCATGACTCGAAACTGCACCTGTGTTCCAAATCTTGTAATCAAATCCACTTTCGTCATTGAAATTGATTATGTCTCCGTCATCCAAGTCAAAAAGTGGATTATCATGAGTCAAATCAACATCCCACTCAAATAAAGGATTATCAACCAATTTATGATTGTCCTCAACTCCCAAATCAGATCAATCTTCTTGATCCAAACTCCTATTTTCTGATTTTTTTAGGACAATGTGCAAGATCTTACTCCTCTTGAATGAAATCAAGCTCCTTCAATACTTGTTTGTTCTCCTTAGCCCTTTATCTGTTCTTCTACTCTATAAAATGTTGAGCCTCATAGAGCTGATCATTTGCTTCAAGAAGTGCCCCTTGGACACTCTCCAAAGCAAGCTTCATAGAATTAAGCTCAATGGTGAGCTCACTAACCTCTCCCCTTAATTGCTTGGTCAATGACACAATCTCATCTGCAAACTTGGTGGTTATATCTCTATCATGCATCTGGTGTAAATAAGCTGTTTTAAATTCTTTCATAGAGCTCTCCGTTGTTTGCAAATCAAAAAGTGAGATCTTAAGCTCATTTTGTCTTCTTGATGCACTTTGAATTGTGTTTACCACATGCTTATGTTTTCTGTCCAAACTTGATAAAATATGCACCTCGTTTTCAATGGATATAAAGAATTGTCTTTTCCAATCACAATCAAATAAAAGTGACGAACTGCTGTTATGTTGCATCTTAAAATCAAAATTAGAGTCATACTTGTCATCAAAGTCTCCAAGGCTGTCCCAAATCACCTTGTCTCTCTTATCATCCCCAATAGTGAACTATGAATCCAAGTCAACCAGGTTACAAGGCCTCTTCTCACGATCAGCTACCTGCAATGTGAAATCATATTTCTTTTTTAAGTCGAAAACATCACCATCGATGCCATCCCCTATGCATGGCTCTCGAGATGAAATAAGGACATTATTACAATAAAAAAGAAATTCATCACAATGTGGATCCTTTTCATTCTTAGGTGCTAACACTCCCGGATCCTATGTGTGGAAACGCTGATTGCTTTGTTTAGAGAATAAGTGTTCACTGTGCTCCTCATGAGTAGTTGACTTTCTGAATAAGTCGCTTTCCAACTCATTCAGACTGAAATCATCATAAGCATCTTTGTCCATAGGCTTGGTTTGGTAGTCAAACCTAAAGCCACTTGTGTCACCATTACCAACATGAGGTAAAGAGTCATCATTATTAACTGATTTGCAGACATTGTCCCTTTTGTTTTCAACATGCCCATCATGTAAAGGTGTCTCAACTTCATTAGAAAGCTCTAGGGGGTGTATACAAGGCTGCTGTTTTGTCAATTCCTTCATGCACAACCTCATCTATAGTAGTTGCATGCATGACCAAAGAGTCATCTTGAGGCTCCGTCCCACATTCATCAAGTTTCAAAGCAATCACTTCATCTGATTTTTCTGCCATGAACTTCTCTTCAACCACTTGCTCTTCATTGAACAAGTAAGGTTTCAACTTTGCCACCTCTTTAAAATGAAATTTTGGATCCTTCTTATCAAACCCCTCTACGAGTCTCTTAGTAAACTCATATAAGATGTAATCTGAGCATGCTCTATTATGATCATCCCATGATGCCACCACTTATGTGCAACTCCATCAAGGTGTATAACAACATGTTTTATGGATTCTTCTTTAGGCATGGGGTTTAGATTGAAGTATGTGTCCACCCTTTGAACCCATGCTCTCATTGAAATCTCTCCGGACTTGTCAAAATAAGGAAGGCTAAGTTTTCCAACTTTCTTGTGTAAGTCATTATGATGTTCTCTATTGCCCCTGTTGGACATATGCATCATCTTGAGATCTATATAATCCCGAAGTGATATGTCATGTTGGAAACTAGGCCTTGTATCCAACCAATCCTGTCTAAATTGGTCTTGCATCTCAACCATTGCAAACTCTTGATTGGTGTTTGCCTACGGAATGGGATTCAAATCTTACGTACTACTGGCAAACTAGTCATGTGCAGAACATAGGATAAACTAGTAAACTGAAAGATATCATATTTGAACACCAGAAACTTTATTCATCATCAGGAATATCATGTACAATCAAAGAGTATCAGCAGTGCTTGACAATATAACCATCGGCACATAACTCATCATAATTCGTAACTATCTCCCGACTATCCCAACAAGCTACATATAACGTTCGGCGGTGGTTAGATAACCAACCGACACGACGCTTCATAACAACATTAACATTAACATTAATCTGAACATGCTTTCCCGAAAGTACATGACATTATTATTCTTTACTAATCTATAGTGTTATTAACAATTGGCCAACTACGACCAAGGCAGACTACGGCCGACAACAAAGTAAAGATATACGACTAACATCATCCCCCCCAAAAAAGAAGTCGTCTTCCAGATGACATACATATAGCAAGACAAGATCACTGAGAAGTAGGGGGAAGGGAGTGCGTCCCTGGATGTACAGATGACGTCAGAGTAGTAGAAGAATGCTCCGCTCGCAGGCGTTTCACTTCCTCCGTACGTGTGCGAAGCTGCCGATCTACCAGTATCTCCCTCTCTCTCGCCGCCTTTACCATCCAGGCTGCCTCCATCATTTGGCTTTTTGCCTTCTCCGCCTCTGCACTCTTAGCCGCCAAATCAACATCTTTTGCAGCCAACTGATCCTCCAAAGTTTTTACTCGCTGCTCCCATGTTGCCTCTCTCTGTTTTGCTTCCTCCTCCAAGGCTGCCACCCAAGGCTCCAAGACCTCCAATCGAGCTCCCCTCTTACTGGCAAGCCGAGATTGTTCGGCCAAGTCATTCTGGATGCTCTTTATGGTAGCAGTGGACTCGTCCTTAACCCTCTGCAGGAGTCTATAGGCGTCCACTCTTCGTGATACCGCTACCTCTCTAGAAAATATTTGGCGCTTCATGAGAATAAAGACATCCCGAAAGGAAAGCTCTATGTAATATAAGCTCTCGAGAACCCCGGTGTCCCGCCCTACTAGTCTCGGTGGTCGACCCCGCCAGGCTCTCATCATAGCAGGAGTCTCTCTTGCTGGCCACCCCTCGCCAAATATCCATGCGAACTCAGCCTCACACCCCATCTGTACAAATCCTCGGATGCGGTGAACTTCCTGGCCCACTAGAGGAGATCGGCCAATCCTGAGGTCCCTGGAAACCTGTCCCACTCGGATCATCAACCTGCCCATATGCTCGAGCTCCTGTATATATCGTTGCACCGTGCCTAGTGGGTCTGTTGGGTCTGGTTGTGACATCTCTACAACAAATCCCTCCGTGGAGTCACCCTCCTCGTTCTCCTCATCGTCGGGAGGTGTACAAGGTTCTGTCTCCTCCTAGGGCGGTTCCTCGACTATCTGCTGAGGCTCATGTATGGCTTTCTCTGGTGCCTCTGCTATGCTAGCCTCAGGGTGTGCAAGTGCATCCTCGCCAAGTCTGGCCGTCTCACTTTGCTGAGTGTGGACGACTGGCCCTTCCTCATCCCCTAGTCCCTCCGAGGGACTCTTCTCCTACTGTTCTGGTTGCTCGGCCACCTCCAAGGTGAGGCCTACCTATCCCAACCAACTATCAATCTGTGCTACCCCGGGTGCTCCTGGAGTAGTCTCCTCAGTGGTCGCCATGGGTTCCCCAGTTCCTGCTACTGAGATTGCCACTCCTGACGCTGCCGATCCTGGCGGTGGTGTAAGGGAACAGGCTGCTGGCAATATCTCGACCGAGGCAGTGGAACCTGCCGATACAGTGATTTCCCCCTGTGATGTCGTGGTGGCAAGCGGTGCCCACCCTGGCGATGCACCTGGTAGTGAAGCAGCTACCCTCAACATTCACCTGGCTCCCATTGGCGAGACAGGAAGAGTGAATGTCACTGAGTGTGTATTCTTCCTGGCTGGCGGTGCGGGAAGAGTAAACCCTGCCGGCTGCAACAATGGTATGTCGATCTCTCTTGCTTCCTGACCCCCGATGGCGACGGACACCTCCTTATCGGTCAGTGGACTAGACTCTGAGGGCAAGGAAGATAAATCAATGGGCTCCTCCCTATCTGATGCATCACTCTGCTCCGAGGCCTCCTCCTTTGATGTTTCCTCTTCCACCGATGCCTCCTTTTGTTTCCTCTTCTTTCCTGAGGCTGTGCCCTCGCCAACTTGCTTCGCTTCCAGTTCAGACCAGTAAAATACGGTCGACAACTCAGGATCCAGGTGAGTAAGTGGCTGCAAGCGACCCCAATTGCCCTCGGGCACCTGTGTGTGAACAGCATCAAGAAAGAGGGCTATAGCATGCTGGGTCATGTAGAAGGCCTTATGCCTCTGCGCTGAGAAATCCCTCATCCGCTCTGTAAGTAACCTCGCCCAGTTGTACACTCGGCCGACGCGGAGTCCGACCATGTAGTCCACCATCCATAGAGGAATGTCCGACGCTCGGTTGGCACCTACGAGTCGGCATTTCATTAGGTCGAGCAAGCACTTCCATTCCGCTGTTGCCAAGTAGTTTTTCCGGAGACATCTGTTGCCAGCACTCCATATGGTATTCTGTTCTTCTACTGTCAAATCGCTCCGACACACCTGTTTGACCAGCAATTCCTTGTGCTCCTGTGTCATCCTCTTGGGTTTGTTAACCCCTATTCCTGAGGCTGGGACGCCAAACACTCGCTCGAATTCCTGCGGCCAAATTGAAATGGTCACTCGGCAACCTCTGTAATCAATCGCCGATTTGTGCGTATGCCTGCAATAGTTGTCCACCATCGCCTTCAGCCAAGGCTCAAACTCCCGAGAATTGAAGAAGGGCACTAGCACAGCTTTGTCTACCCGAGCGTGCCGAAGCGCAACCTTGAGGGAGTGGTCGTCAGGAGTGCTTCGCCACCACTGTTTGCACTCGTTGCCAGTCAGGTTCTCCCATATCATCGTTTCATTATCAGCGTCCATCCTCTTTCCTTTTCCAGCCGAGGCTACCTTTGGCTTGTGCTGCATAGCCTTCTTGCCCTTGTCCATCTTTCTATCAGTTCGGCGATTCCAGCTGATTTTATAATTCTCGAGACAGATGTGGAAACTGCTGAAACTATCAAAACTGCCGAAATGATGAAAACTGCCGAACTGAGCAAAACTGCCGAAATGATGAAAACTGCCGAACTTACCAAAACTGCCGAGATTATCAAAACTGCCGAACTGATCAAAACTGCCGAAATTTGGTAAAGGCTGGAAATGCCGTACGCTTTGCAGGCTCTTTGAAATCCGTACAACTTAAAAAATTCGTACGATCTAGCAAGTGTGTGAAATCTGTACGATGTAAGTGATCTGCCAAGGCCGTACGACTTGAATGGATGGCCGTACGACTCTGCAACTATGAGGCCGTACGGTTTGGAACCCTTGTGATTGCCGTACGATTTGAAAATACTGTAAATGCCGTACGACCTTGAAATTTTGTGAATTTCGTACGAACTCTCCTGATATGCTAATGCCGTACGAATTCTCCTGATATGCTGAGGCCGTACGAAATTTCTTGATATCCTGATGCCGTACGACCTGGAGAAGATCAACAAGCTGCCATACGATGTCGAACCTGGCACAAATTTCAGTATGTAATGGCCTTACGACCTCCAGTGACCAGCCGAGTGAAGACTGAGGGGCTTGTAGATGCCGTACGATGCAGAACTTGGCAAAATTTACAACTTGCAATGGCCATACGACCTTCAATGACCAATAGGATGAATACTGCAAAACTTGTAAATACCGTACGGTTTGAGAAACCCTTGAATGCCGTATGACCTCAAGACTTCGAAACTGATGAGGGTGCCATATGATCTTCCTTGTGCTTGGCGCACCTCTGCTGCTGATAAATCCGTACGGATTTGTGCTCTCTTCTTTCCCTCCGTGATTTCGCTGTATTTCGCCTTGTCTCCAAACTATGTCCTCTTTAAATGGCCATACGATTTGGGGTTCTGTATTTATTTCATTTTTAACTTTATTTATTTTAATTGCTTTCCCCCTTGGCTGTACGATTTGTTTAATAGCCGAGACTTCTATTTTAATTCGCCTCACTTTATTTAATTTGAGTACTTTAATACTTCTCTTAATGTCCCAGTCTTTTAATTTATTTTCTAATTTTTTCTCCCTTCTTTTGCTTTCCTTTCTGACTTCTTTTACGTTTCTTTTATTTTTTTCTTCTTTTCTCTTTTCTTCCCATTCGCCTTGTTCCTCCTTACTTACTCTGTTATTTTCTTTTATTTTCATAGCTTTTTTCCTATCTATTTTTTATTTTTTCCAACTCCCGTTCATTTTCTCTCTCCTCTCTTCTCTCTTCTTTTCTTATTTTTTTCAACTTCTGTTCATTTTCTCTCTCCTACCTTCTCTCTTCTTTTCTTTTTATTTTTTTCAACTTCTGTTCATTTTCTCTCTCCTCCCTTCTCTCTTCTTTTCTTTTTATCCCTCTAGCTTCGCTGTGTGTCCGAACTTTTAATTCTAAGGTGTAATACCATTTACATGTGTGTGGTGGCTTTTTATAACATTCTTCCTCACAACACGTTCCTATATATTCAATATCAAACCATTTATCAAGTAAAGGGGCAGGACCAATACCTTGAAAACTTCCGTCGATGTACCTTCCACCGTACTGTTGATACCACGTAACATTGTCGCCTTGCACTGTTGGTGGTCCGGCTAGGTTAGGAATTATTTTCCAGAGTCCATCTTGAGTTGCTATCTTTCTAACCCTTGGTATTTTTCTTCTTTCTCGATGCATTTGTTTCAGAAGATCTTCTGTATACCTGTCCACCGTTGACACAAATGTATCTTTTGTCTTCAACACTGTCTTTAAGCAAGGGGCCTTCTTCTCGAAGTAAGCATCCCATTGCTCATCAGTCCATTCCTCCTCGTCATCCTTTTGCGGCTCATCTTGTTCTTGGCCTGCTTGTTTCTGCTTTTCTGCTTGGGCTTCCGTGTCCAAGTCCTTGGCTATATATCCCCATTTTACTCCTTCATAAGGGGCCACATAGTGCCAGTGTCCCCCCAATCGACGCCAAAGGGCAGGGGTTCCGAACACTGCATTGGTTAGGTGCTTGTGTATCCGTGGTACTGCAATTCCTTCTACTCGCTTCTCTGCCAACCTTTCTTCAATTATTTGATCTCGCCCTGATTCTGCCCAGACATCGTCTGCTACATATCCGGGACCTCCTAGTCCCCAGTCTTGTTTTCTCGGGCCTTCACATTGCACAGGCCAATCTTCCTTTGTGGCATAGCCCAACATGTTGATGGCGATAGTATTCTTCTCCTTTCTCTCTTGATATGGTTTTAGCTTCGATCCGTTGATTGCCTCTGATATCAGTGACCCATCGAGATTTTCTAACTTTATAGACCCATTGTCACCTACTTCCCGTACTCCGAACGCTCCCAACCAACGAACTTTAAACTTCCCCGGTTTGATCTCGTTACGGCTGTTATATTTCAAAACCAACTGTCCGGTCGGAAATTCATTCGTCGGAGATGCTTGTCGTGCCAATATTTTCGTCGCCGTTGCATGTTCTCCGTCGCCCATTGTGGCATCACTCTTCGCTCGTCCAGCTTATTCAGTTGGTATAGTCTTTCCTTTAAGCTTTTAGTATCGCCTAACCGATTCTCCACGGCTATCCTCAGGCTTGGTACCATATACTCCATCGGCATCACCACCTCTTGACCATACATCAATTGGAAAGGCGTGTGGCCCGTTGTTACCTTGTACGTTGTACGATATGCCCATAGGACGGTTGGTAACCTTTCTTCCCAGTCAGCTTCTTCCACGCCACATGATTTGTGAATCACGGATACGAGCACCTTATTTGTAGACTCCGCCTGGCCATTAGCTCGCGGGTAGTACGGACTCGACAGGTTGTGAAAAATTCGGAACTCTGTCGTCATCAACTTGATAACATGATTAACGAAATGCCCTCCACGATCACTTGTGATCCGAATGGGGATGCCGTACCGTGTCACTATCTGCTCGTAGATGAATCTTGCCGTACTCTGTGCTGTATTGTCTGGCAACGCTCGAGCTTCCGCCCACTTCGTCAGATATTCTGTAGCGACCACAATATATCGGCATCGATGCAAGTGACTCACCTTCAATGGTCCGATGAAGTCCAACCCCCATCGTTCGAACAATTCCTGTGGCTGTGAGGGATGCAGTGGCATGAAGTCTCGTTTTAATGGTTTCCCGACCCTCTGGCAAGTGTCGCAGCTTAACACCCACTCCTTAGCGTCAGTGTGCATCGTCGGCCACCATAGACCTGCCAAGAGAATTTTCCTTGCTGTAGCATCTGGTCCCATATGGCCGCCAGCCAGTCCTTCATGTGCCTCTTTGAGTACGCCAGGTATTTCTTCTTTGACGACACATTTGCGGAGGATCTGGTCGGGTCCCATCTTGTAGAGTAACCCATTGATCAACTGAAATGTCTTACTTTTTAGTACGAGCTTCCTTCTTTCGGCCGGTGGCATTTCCTTCGGAAACGTGGATGTGGACAGATATTCTCCAATCTTCTCGTACCATGATGGCAATATTGCAATCTGGAATAAGTGTGCATCCGGAAAGTCTTCATTCACCCCTCCCTCAGCGGGTTCGCCCGACCGGATTCTGGATAATTGATCGGCAATAACATGGCTCTTTCCTGGTCGTATGATGATGGTGAACGTAAATTCTTGTAACAAAAGTAACCATCTACTCACCCGTCCTTGGATAATCGGCTTGTTTACCAGGTACATCAAAGCTTGGTGATCCACATAGAAAGTGAACGGCGTGGCTAGGAGGTAATGCCTGAACTTCTGTACAGAGCAAACCATTCCTAGTGCCTCACGCTCGGTCGTACTGTAATTCCTTTCTGCCTTTGAAAGTAGCCGGCTGGCAAAAAATACTGGGTGATCCAACCCGTGTGCTCCCACTTGTGCTAGGGTTGCTCCGATGGCAAAATTAGAAGCATCTATATGTACGTGGAACTCCCTATCCCAGTACGGATACATCAATATGGGTGAGCTGATCTATCGATCCTTCAGTTCCTGGAATGCCTTCTCTTGTTCTTCGGCCCACATAAATGGTTGGCCTTTCCTCGTCAGTAGGTCGAGAGGGTACGACACTTGGGCAAAGTTTTTAATGAATCTTCGATAGTATCCCACATGCCTGAGGAAGGACTTCACACCAGTGACATTCTCCGGAGCCTGCATCTGTACGATGACTCGCACCTTGTCGGGATCCGTTTTCAACCCAGCTTTGCACACAATGTGTCCGAGCAACTCCCCTTGCGGCACCATAAATCTGCATTTCTTCGGATTCAAGGCAAGGTGGGCTGCTCTACACCGTTCCATGCACTCGCCTAAGGCTTTCAAATGTTTTTCCTTATCACTATAAATTGACCAGTCATCGAGGAAGGCTTTGAAATTACCTACCGACATTTTATCAAAGATGTGGAGTATTATCCTCTGGAATGTAGCTGGTGCATTGCATAATCCAAATGTCATCCGGTTGTATGCGTACGCCTCGTCCTCGAACACGAATGTAGTCTTCAATTTGTCCTCCTCGGCGATACTGATCTGATTGTAACCCGAGAAGCCATCTAGAAAGGAGTACATTTCATGCCCGGCAACTTCTTCGAGAATCGAGTCAGTGAAGGGAATGGGAAATGGATCTTTGATAATCACTGGATTCAGACTATGAAAGTCAACATAGATTCTAATTTGCTCCTCTTTCTTCAATGATATGATGATCGGCGATACCCACTCGCTAACCTCCACGTTGAAAATGATGCCGGCCTCCAGCATCTTCTCAATCTCCTCCTGTACTTTAGCGGCATAATTTTTGTTCATTCTGTACGGTCGCTTTCGTACGGGCTGGGCTCTCGGTACGAGAGGAATTCTGTGCACGCATAACTTCGGTGGTATGCCTTTTAAATCCTTGTACGTCCAAGCGAAAGCATCTTTATATTCCATGAAGATTCTGAACGCTGCCGCTTTCAGGACAGGGTCCCAATCATCACCCACAAAAATCTCCTTAGGTTTGGCTGATTCCCGAAGGTTTACCTTTTTGAGCGTTGGTTCCTCGTAGTTAATGATTTTGTCCTGTTCAAACTTGTGGGCTGGCGTCACATCCAATTCTGCCATACCTTCTTTATATTCTCTGTACTCAGGTGGAAATGTTTCACTGGTCGAGCCGTTGTCTTCTTCTGCTTCCCCCTCCTTGACCTGCAGCATGTGGCAATCCGGGTGGAAGACTTCATATTCCTCCATCTGCCAGTGAAACAGTCCGTTCAGTGAACTGGTCTCATCTTCCGAGCAACTTCCAATCTCCAGTACCCCTTCTTCATCTGGTTCCATTAGCCTCCTTTCATCATCCTCTGATTCTTCTCCGGATTCAGATGCCGAAGATGCTAGATCTTCACTGACCGCCTGGTTCTTCAGATCAATGGTGTATTTCCTCCCCCGATTTTCTATTGAAAGTGTATTCCTCTTCCAGTTGTGGGTTGCCTTGGCAGCTATCAACCATCCCCATCGCAAGAGTGCATCGTACGCCTTTTTCTCCAGTGGGATGACCACAAAATTTAGGAGAAACAGCTGCATGCCGATCAAGACCTTCTGTTCCATTAGTGTACCCAACGGTTTGATGCCATGTTGATCTGCTCCCACGAGGTGGAATGTCGGGGGCCAAAGAGTCGTCTTACCCAAACACTTCCAGGTCTCCTCTGGCAGTACGTTTACTCCCAAACCTCCATTGACGATGGTATTAGATAATTTCATTCCCAAGATTTCCATTTCGACGACGGCTGGTTTCCTCCCGATGCTTACTGGCAGTAGCATTGGATCTACGGTCTCCGCTACCAATTCTGGCGTACGATCTGGTGAACTCTTCTGAAGATTTTCTTCAATAACATTTGTAAGCGCTACTTTGAGATAAGGCATCGTTTGCAAGAGATCAGTTACCTTAATGGGTACGATCGTGTGAAGCACCTGCCGTACGATATTCTTCTCCGACTCCGACTGTAGCAACGTACTGGTAGCTTTAGAATTCCTGCATTCATTTGCCATTGCCTCTTCTATTTTGGTCTTGGCCTCCCGAAATTTTTCCTTGTCCGTACGAGGGTCTGGATAATTTGCCCTTTTTGACTGCGCCCTTGTAATCGCCAGAACTTCTTCATCGGCTACCTCCAGCATATTAATACTTCCTTTCTGCTTCGGACAGTCGGTGTCTTCATGATCACCCGGTCCACACCACTTGCACAGTTTTCCCCCGTTGCCTTGGCTGCTCTGACAATCCCTGGCAAAGTGACCCCATTCATTACAGTTCCGGCATTGGATCATCGGCCGTCCTTTGCTATCGTACTGAATTTTGCTTCTCGGCGTATTTCTCCGATTGTTACGGTAGCCTCCAGGGGATGCATTGTTGCTTTGTGGCTTTGGTGGCGTGGTTGGAGGGGTGGACTGTTCGCCTTGAGTGAAGAATACTTGTGAATTTTTGGTTTTTAAGTTGTATGGGCACTCCTTGACAGAGTGTCCCATAACCTGGCAGATGTCACAGAATAACTTTTTTGGGCAACGTGCCTTTGTGTGACCTTCCGTTTTACAGTCCGTACACCATAATTCATTTGCCTCCTTGGATCCTTCCCTGTCAGCCTTCAGTTCTTTCATCATCCGCATCATATCCCGCCGATGAGCTTGTACAGTTGCCGATTCATCATCACTTTCTTCTGCGCTCTCTTCCTCATCCCTCTTCTTCCCCTTCGAGGAAGTCCTATTCTCACTTTCAATATCCATCGCCCGATTGTATGCTTCGGTGTACGAGGATGGCGGTACTACTTTCATTTTTCGCCGAAGCGAGGGGATCAGTCGTTCAATGAACCATCTTTTCTTTAAACCATCTGCCGGCTGTGCCTCAAGCTTTCCTATCAAGTCTTTCAACTTTCTGTTGTAGGTCCGCACATTCTCATGCTTCCCTTGTTTAGTATGATATATTTCTGTGACAATCTCACTATCGTCCCGTAGAAGTTTGAACTCCTCTTGAAAATTTTGCTTCAAAACCCTCCATGTGGCTCTCTGTGCTTGGTCTAATTCAGAGTACCAGTCGATGGCACTGTCTCTGAGTGTTGTCGGAAATGCCTTCAGCCACTGGTCGTGGTCATCCTGCCCGCTAGCTATCCAGATAGTCTCGCATGTCTTGCAGTGCCGTACAGGATCCTCAGAGCTATTTCCCATGAATTTCGGCAACTTTTGCCGATCTGGATGAGCCATCTTTACTGGTTGACCTCCTTGTGTTTTGGACCCGATTAGACTAGTGGATTCCTCGCTATGTCCCTGTGCGTCACTTGCACTCTTGGCCACGTACGAGTCACTCCCACGTCCTCCGTCAGTGTCCTCAACACCGTGGGTCTCCTCAGGATCTCTTCGATGCTCTCTCTGCCCTGGGGTCTTAAGCTCTGGTCTTCCCCTCCTTAACTCGTTGTCGTCGTCCGAGAGGGACAACTCTCGAAATCGTCTGATGCTGCTATTCAAATCATCTTCATTTGCATAAAGGTTATATTTTCCTACATGTGGAGTGCTGAAGGGGTCTTCGTCCCTTCCTTCTAACAAACTGTGGTGTGCCCGTTCAATAGATGTGTCTATTCTTGTCAGGTTTTCATATGTTCTTTTTATGCTCTGATTTATTTCAATTAAGTCTTCATCCAATTCCTTACCGACTTGCCTTAGTCGTCTTCGCCGATTTTCTTGCTCTTGCAGCCTGAGTGATCGCTGAAATTGCTCTTCCGAAGTCCCGTGCCCGTCAGGTACTCGATGCTTATCTTTGTTCGGCCGTACGGGCATTTATTAGTTATTCAAGCAATCATTGCTGGTTGCCGGAAGTACGGCGCCGGCTAGTATCTCGTTCTTCCTCCTCACGTTTGGTTCTGTCTTCACAATGTTGTACGATTTGCTGCCGTCGGCGCTCGCGATCTTCTTCTTCTTCTCGCAAGTCTAGCAGGATAATGAAATGGCGGGCCAGTAACCTGGGCATGCGGTTCAGGAGGTGGTTCACCTCGTCGTTCACTTCCAGCCGATCCCAGATGACTTCCTCAGGGATCTCCCGAATGTGGGATTCCCTACGCACGTGGTCACGTAGTGATATTTTCCACAAATTTACCAGATCTTCTGTCAATGAGTCTTCCCGTTCCTCATTAGCATTTACAGGTTCTTCCGCTGGTTGACCCATTACGCTGCAATGGCAGATGATGCCCTAGTCCGTTCAGGCAACGGTGCCAAATGTTTGCCTACGGAATGGGATTGAAATGTTACGTACTATTGGCAAACTAGTCATGTGCAGAACATAGGATAAACCAGTAAACTGAAAGATATCATATTTGAACACCAGAAACTTTATTCATCATCAGGAATATCAAGTACAATCAAAGAGTATCAGCAGTGCTTGACAATATAACCATCGGCACATAACTCATCATAATTCGTAACTATCTCCCGACTATCCCAACAAGCTACATATAACGTTCGGCGGTGGTTAGATAACCAACCGACACGACGCTTCATAACAACATTAACATTAACATTAATCTGAACATGCTTTCCCGAAAGTACATGACATTATTATTCTTTACTAATCTATAGTGTTATTAACAATTGGCCGACTACGACCAAGGCCGACTACGGCCGACAACAAAGTAAAGATATACGACTAACAATTGGGTTGTCATTCTTCAAGCAAGTCTTTGTGGACAAAGATTCAAGAACAATATTTCTCATTTCTTTATGATTTGATTTTTTTTTATCTTTCATGTTTTGACGCACACTTTTTGGAACTTATAACTACCATTGGTTTCTTTGCTATATAAAAAGTTGATCTTTTTACTGGTCAATCCATTTCATTATTTACATAATATTTGAAATAAATGCATGACCTAGAATTTATTTAAATGGGCTTCTAACAATCAATAATAAGTGGAATCATAATTTGCAAATGCATGAAAATGCAATAATTTGTTCCATATGTTGTTTACATGGACAGGTGCCCCCAATGGGCCTATTCCATCCATTTCTTTTAATGCCAGATGAATACCCTCCTCCTCCGCGTCCTTGGTAAGCTTTTACAAGGTGAATTCAACTAGAAATGTTTTTAAGATGTCTACTTGCCATGTGGCAGTCAAGTTATAAATGTTTTTGATTGTGGGCTTGTTGGCCTAAAAGAGGTTTTCCATTTATTGATGGTAAACCTTTTCTGAAATGGATCAGGTTTCATGACTATGAAGATATGATGGAAGACAGCTCACACAGTGAATTTGGTAAAAGGCCAGATGGAGCTGAAATATTCTTTTCTGGCTGTAATTATGCATTGGGTATGCAAGATCCAAGTCAGTACAGTCCCAAATTAAAAAAGGAAGACAATATAGTTGGACTTGCGGAGGCTATTACAAATAGTATTCTTGCCACAGGTATGGTCACTAAATTTTTTCCCTCATTTGTACCGCATAAATGTTTTAGATGCGTACATATTTATTATGTCTTTCCCCTGCCTTATTTTGTTTGTAGATTCTGTTCGTAATCAATAAAATTCATTATATCTTTGTATGTGATTTTAAAAAAATGGCAGGGCGCCTAGATCTTTACAGAAAACTGTTCACTAGCATACTGCTTGTAAGATTCTTCTCAATTTAACTTTTATGAATTTAAGTTTCTGTGCTATTAATTTGTTATCAAGATCTTTAATAAGTTGCAGCCTGAATTCGTCCTGGTATTGTTTTGGGTGCAGGTTGGTGGAGTTGCATCAACAAAAGGCCTAGTTGATATAGTAGAACAAAGGTGCATTTAATTGGAATAATGGTTTTAAATTATAGTATATTAATTTCTAATCCAGTCTGCCATTGTTTTGATCAAATATTGCTGGTTGGGAGGAATGTCATTTAGAAATAATCTGAGTCAGATATAAGATGTCATTGGTGTTAGATTTATGATCAGATTTAACATGCACAGAAATTAATTCAAAACTTGACACAAAACACAGCAGATACCCTGGGAAAACCCTCCTCTTGAGGGAGAAAAACCCAGCAACAAATATATCTCTTATATATATAAGTAATGGCAACAAGTCTCTTTACAATGTGGCCACACACAAGGCCAATATTCAGCACCAGCAATGGCTGTAATAACAAAGAACAATCTGCTCTTCCTTGAACACTAATTTGCTCTTCAATGGATTCGCAATCTGCCCTAGAAGAACTTTGCACTTGATAGGAGGAGCTGCTCTTGATAGAATTTGCACTTGCTTGATGCTAACACAGATCCAATCAAATGTATTTCACAACAACGAACTACAGCCTTCAACTATGATGAACTGCTCTTATGAATGAGCTCGCACTTGAGATGAATCAACTGTCATTTGTGAACAAATGAAGTCATATATATATCAAATGATAGAAAAGATGCAACTCTTCAAGAACAAAGTCGGCTAACATAGAGATATAATAAAATGCAATAATAAGAGGTCGGCCTTGTGGTGAACCGACACTCTGCTGCGATGATTTCAACATGCTTGTAAGTCTGATTTGTGTTTGTTTTTGGTATTTGTTTGTTGTGTTTTGTGTTTTTGGTATTTGGTGCCAATAATGCTAATAATTTTAACAAGCTTATACATGCAATAGGAACTCAAAATAACTAAGCTACTGAGATACATTGAATATAATACTCCATTTCGAATCTAAATATGAGTTCTTCATTACATTAGAGAGTGCATAAAATAGATGACTTACATAGAACTCAAAACTAGATACATCATATGCAATAATTTAACTTACAGCCAAACAGCACTGTGAATAGTGTTTTGCTACAGTACCCGCCCTCAATAAATTGCTCACACAACATGCAATACAAGTTTCTCCCACCGAAAAATGAATTGGAAGGCTTTCTAGAACAAGGGCGCCCCCTTTTGAAGTGATAGCAGCTCCCTTAAAGTGGCGTTTCTTTTCTTCTTGCTGCTACAAACCCTCAAGTATGGCGGCTGGCTGTAGGTGTCGAAAAACAGTCCCAAATCCTTCAAAAAAATGCGAACAGCTCCTTCGTAGATGCAAATGGAGTCTATGGCAGCAAAAACCCTTCCAAAAGATGACTCCAATCACTTGCAAACAGCAATTTATGGCTCCAACAAAGCATCCAAATTCTGATCTGCAACTTTAAGGTGGTCTTTCACACCATCAAGAAGCTTGAAAACGAAGAACAAAGCCCCACCAGGCTTACCCACTGCTGAAATCAGAAAACCTTAGTTTTCCCTCTTCCACAATCTCCCACTCACAATCTTCAATCAGCAAAATAACTTCATAACATGAATGGGTCAAACTTTCTCAAGGTCTTTTATAATTTATTCATTGAAATCACTATTCATTAAAAAAAACACTATTCACTTAAGTTATGTCTTTTTTCACTTTAGTTATGAATAGTAACTGAAAAATAGAAAGTGACTCCTTTAAAATATAGACACATGGTCCCTAAATCTGAGAAAGTGAAATAAGTGTTCAAGATCAATATTTTAAGCTCAAATATCACGCCAAAAACACAAATTCACCCCGTCACCATACTCCAAATACCAACATTTCAAATTCACGACCAAGTGCCAGTTCAAGTGACCCTCTATCCAGAACCATTAGCCTACGAGGGTCGATGTTATAGGCTAATCCTCTGATTCTCGGAAGATCAATTAGAAGGGGACATTACAGTCCGCCCTCCCTGAAATTGCTTGTCCCCAAGCAATCTCAATGCCTGATGCTGTAGAATGTCCTTGCTCTCCCATGTAGCGTCCTCTATCGGCAAGTCCTTCCATTTAATCATGTATTCCCTGATGACCAGTCTCTGCAACTCTCTCTCTAACATCCATGATGGCTTCGGGAACCAAAATCAATTTCCCCTTTCCATCTAGGGGTGGTAGAGCTGTCGACAGAACCACACGATGTCCTGACGCCTTCTTGAGGCGCGATACATGGAATATATTGTGCACCTTGCTTTCTGCCGGTAGTTCCAACTCATAGGCCACTTCGCCTACCCACCTAATGATTCTAAAGGGTCCATAGTACTGGAGCTTCAGTTTCTCTGCACCACTCTTCCTGGGAGTGGATTGGTGATAGGGCTGCAACATCAGATACACCATGTCCCCAACTTCAAAAGAACGCTCCACTCTCCTCTGGTCCGCATATTGTTTTTGTTGATTTTGTGCCTTTTGAATGTTCTCACGGAGAGCTCTCATAATGTCCTGGTTCTCTTGTAAGAGATTCCTAGCACTGGGCACCCTGCTGTCACTCAACAATAAATCTAGAAAGTTTGGCGCCTCGTACCCATATAATGCCATGAATGGGGACATCTGAATTGTCATATGATGGGTGGTAGTATAATAGTACTCACAAAGATGGATCCACTTCATCCACCCCTTTTGCTGTCCTACTATATAGTTTCAAAGGTATCCTTCCACCCATTTATTTACAATTTCCGTCTGATCGTCCGTCTGCGGGTGGTAGTTGGTGCTCGAAGTAAGCTTGGTCCCACAGAGCCTAAATAGTTCCTGCCAGAAATGACTCAAGAACCGACTGTCCCTATCACTGAAAATGCTCCGAGGTAGCCCATGCAATCTGAATACCTCGCGGAAAAACAACTCGGCAACCTGTGTCGCTGAATATGTAGCTACTATCGGGTAAAAGTGAGCATATTTGGTGAGGCGGTCAACAACTACATAGATACAATCTCTCCTTGGGCTTTCGGCAAGCCCGTAATGAAATCCATCGATAAGCATTCCCACTTCTTGTCTAGAATCGGAAGTGGTTGAAGTAGCCCAGCCGGATAGTTGTGTTCCTTTTTGTTTTGCTGACAAACCGGACACTCTCTGATATATTTGAGGACATTTGACTTGAGTCCTTTCCAAGTGAAACGTTCTCGGACTTGCTTCTAAGTTTTGAAATATCCAGGATGTCCAACCGTAGGTACATCATGAAAGGCCCTTAATATTGTGTTCTTCATCTCTGATCTTGGGGTCAAGAAGATCCTACCTTTGTAAATGATAAGATTATTTACAACGGAATATCTGTTGTCCTGTACTGAACCCTCAACGATGTCGGAAGCCCATGAGTCTTTGGCATATTCTGCTGTAATCAGGTGCTTCCAATTCTCTGCAATCTCGACCATAGAGTTCAAATGGGGACAGCATGACAAAGCATCAACCACAATGTTCTAAGACCCTTTGACATAAACAATGTCAAAGTTGTATGATTGGAACTTACTGACCCACTTTTGCTGACGATCATTGAGATCTCGCTGTCCGAGGAAATGCTTCAAGCTGCTATGATTGGTCTTAACGCAAAATTTGCTGCCTACAAGGTAGTGCTTGAATTTGGCCAATGCATGCATGATGGCCAACATTTCCTTGTCATAAATGCTGTAGCTCCTCTCGGGTCCTCTTAATTTCCAGCTCTCAAAAGCTATCGGATGCTTGTCCTGCATGAGGACTGTGCCAACCCCTTCGCCTCAGGCATCACACTGTAGCTCGAAGGGTTTAGTGAAATCTGGTAATGCCAGGACAAGACAAGAGGTCATCAACTGCTTAAACTTTTCAAAACACTCTTGCGCCTTAGGAGTCCGAATAAATGCCCCTTTCTTTGTTAGGTCCGTAAGTGGTGCTGCATGTCGAGAATAGCCACTGACAAATCGGCAGTAGAAGCCACATAAACCCAAAAATCCTCTAAGCTGAGTAAGATTCTCAGGGGTCGGCCACTCTATAATAGCCTTGACCTTGTTTGGATCCATACACACACCCTCTGCGTTGATAATGTGGCCCAAGTACAACAATTCAGTCATTCCCAGGTCACATTTTGATTCCTTCGCATACAAAGACTTGCTAGCCAAAATACCCAGTACTGTGTCTGGATGTGCAATATGCTCATCCCAAGCCTTGCTGTATACTAAGATGTCATCAAAGAAG
Source organism: Sequoia sempervirens (assembly GCA_007258455.2). NCBI lineage: Eukaryota > Viridiplantae > Streptophyta > Pinopsida > Cupressales > Cupressaceae > Sequoia > Sequoia sempervirens. The sequence goes on from VDFB02364882.1 coordinate 289,023, forward strand.
ACAAGTACGAACCTCCTCAGTTGTGACTGGAAGATCCTATTCATAGTGGATTGGAACGTAGCATGTGCATTGGTCAGCCCAAATGGTATAACCACAAACTCAAAGTGCCCACAATGGCAACGGAAGGCTGTCTTCTCAATGTCTTGTTCCTTCACACGAATCTGATGATACCCTGACCTCAAGTCTATTTTTGAGAAACAATGGGTACCATGAAGCTCATCTATTAGCTCATCAATCCGAGGAATGGGATACCTGTTTTTGATGGTCCTTTTATTCAGCAGCCTATAATCAATGCACATTTGCAAGGTACCATCCTTTTTCTTTATTAACACCACAGATGAGGCAACGGGTGATTTGCTGGGTCTGATATGTCCCATAGCGAGCAGCTCCTTAATAGTCTTTTCTATTTCATCCTTAAGCCGCTTAGGATGCCTGTAAGGTGTGACAATCATTGGCTTAGCGCCCTCTTCCAACTCGATGATGTGCTCAATGCCGCGGTTTGGTGGTCTACTAGGTGGAATCTCGTTGAACACCTTAGCATGTTTGATCCTTAACTCCTGTATGTCTGGGTGATAAACTGGGGTTTGCTGCTCCTCTTGAGATGGCATTAACATACACTCAGCTGCCCACTCGATCATGTTGTGTCGCATGTGTCTCTCCATTCTACTGAGAGATATTGTTCTGAAATTGTTGTCTCGGATGGCTTTTAGCACGTGATTCCTTCCATCCACCCTAAATCTCATCTCCATAGCCCGAAGGTTAAGGGTAAACTCTCCAATGTCATGGAGCCATTTCATTCCTAGGACCATGTCAGTGAAGAGCACAAAAGATTTACTGAGAGGGGGAGGGGTGGGGGGCGTGAATCAATAAATCAATCACAACTTTTATTCTTTACAACCTTTATCAACTTCACACTCTAACACAACTCAACTATGCAAGAATATCACAATACGAACAAGTTGACACCAACAATTGTACTTTATAAATTATGTAAGCTTTTACAATGAATGTAGGCACCAACCTACTTGAATCACCAAATATGTAGTTTAGTAGGCACCAACCTACAAAGAGCACCAACCCTTAATTCTGATTTAGTAGGCACCAACCTACAAGGAGCATCAACCCCTAATGCTGATTTAGTAGGCACCAACCTACAAGGAGCACCAACCCCTACTTGCCAAGCACCTACTTAGCAAAGATTATAATTTGAATGAATAGTGTTTTCCACCTTTAATGTTGCTTCCTCAATGGATGATGGACTTTACAATCTTCTTGAAATTATCCTCCTTGAATGATATCAAAATATATCTTGTTCACAATTTCCTTTTCACATAAAAATTTACTTCATGATGATGCCATCTATTTCACCAGATCTGCATATATTCTTTACAAGGATCTTCCTTTTATCTTCTCATTTGCATATCTGATATAACCTTTTATTCTACACTATTTTCCTCTTATAAATCTGATCACTGTTTCTGATTTTGTATCTTTTGTAGGCACAACACTCAGCAACACAATACACAGTACTTTCTACAGTCACTTCACACCTGATTGTGACTTAAGACTATAGCATTTGCTTCACACAATACTCAGCACAGCACTTTTTTATGATTTCGCAGTTATTCCTTATAGCCTACTCCTATCCTCTATTTTCAAATTACATACATCTTATGTACTCACAAACTCAGCACACATTCACTTCAAAGATCTTCTTTTATTACCACATACATACACACTTTCCTTAACCAGTACTTCGCATAAGATTCATTCTATATAGCCACACACATTTGTGTTTATGATATATCGATTGTTCCACACACAACTGTAAATCTTCAATCTCTATCAAATACAATGTTCAATAATTACACAGCATACTTCTTAATCTGCAATTTTGATGATATAGCCTTTATTTCATTTCCCGACACTGAAAATCTTCAATCTCCATCAAAGATGATATTCAATAAATTCCATCCATCAACACCACTCTCTACAACCTCTCTTCAAACGATATTAGTTGTCATTTCCATACACCTCCAAACGTCTCTCCATTTTTATTTATATATACCTCATAGGAGGGGGCGTAGCTTTTGATTATACCTCTTTTGACAAGAGACGTATCACTTGTTAATTGTTATTATTTCACAAATAAACTTGCTCTTTTATCTTTACCAATGAAGGCGATTTCATGAAGAGATGCATTGTCTTGCAAGGGGAGACAACTCTTGGTTTATACGCATCCCTTTTTAAAACATATCCTTTCACAAGATAAGCGCTAATTGTGAAGAGTCGGCTGCTTATTATTATATTTTAATTGCTGCCTTGTATAAAATAATCGTTACACTAATCATATATTTAATTTTTCTTATGATGATCACAACTCTTCCACTAACTATATTCGCTGCCTACCTGACGCAGATGGTACACTTGATGTTCCAGTTTTTTTTCTTTGGGAAAAACTCCCATTAGTATGCTGCTCAACATAACGATTGTTTGGATCCCATTAGCACAACCAACTGAAATATATACGCAGATTATAACCATTTCTTTGCTCGTAAATTCATCTAGGTTGCCGCAAAACTTGGCATCCGCTTTGTGCTTGGAGATATGAAGGTATTCTCAAGTATGCAATTTCATAGACTGTTAAATCCAGTTTCTAATCTGCTTGACTCTTCTTAACACAGTCACTCAGATCATCCAAAGGCTTACAAGTTACAACGATATCCTATTTATTTGCCTCTGCTCCATTTCATATAACATCTCATCATCCAAGTTGTCTGCTCGATGAATCTGATAAAATATTGTTTTCTTTAAATCTGCTTACAATATGCTTACTGCTGCTTTTATGCCTTTAAAGCATATAAGTCTTCAGACTGATCTTCATCTCAGATTAAATTGGTTTCTTCAAAGGTGTTCTGATTTTGCTCAAACTGTTAGATACTTATTACTTTCTCTTAGTTTGACATCCATGACAATTTGCAACATTCTCCTATCAATTCCATTCATAGTGATAATGATCTTGTTCATATGCCTTTGACATCAATGACAATATTTCCAACAGTCAGTGTCTCCCATGTTCACCACATAGAAATCTGCCTTAAAGTTGTAGTTGTTTAGTCGCATGGGAAGATTTGGAATCATTCTGTCATAGTTAAGAGTGTAGCCATCTGCAACCTTCACTCTTATGCCCTCAAATTCTTCAGTCTGAATTCCACGCCTCTCAACTAGCCTTGCAACAATGAAATTATGCATGGCACCTGTATCCAATAAGGTAATGATTTTTTTCCCAGCTAAGACCCCTCGCATTCTGAAAGATCCCTCTCACTGTATGCTCGTGAGACGTGCTTCTTGAAGCTTAACTTCCTCCTCCATCTCGGGGCCGTTTTCAATCTCATTCTCAGATTTTCCTGCCTTGGATTCCTCATGTTCAGTGTGCTGGTTTGATTTCTCAGATTCAAAATCTTCATAGTATGCCCATATGATTCGGTTTTCCTTCCCCTTGGGCCTCAGAGGACAGTCGTGGTTTCCATCATAAGGTCCTTTACAATAGAAGCACAACTTTTTTCGACGCAAGTCGTTGATAGTTTCTTTGTCAAATGGGACTGATGATTTACCTTTAGTATCTGCTTTCTCATTCTTCTTAGGGAATGATTTGCCATGCTTGTATGAAGAGGATGTTTTAGACAAAGACTTGCTTTGTGGGGTTGCGAATTCCATGCTCCTCGCTTTCCTCATAGCCTCCTGTAGGGTTGGGGGATCAAAAGCTTTGATCCAACCTCTTAATGGTTCGAAGAGTCCCTCGATGAATAGCACTACTAATCTCCTTTTGGATATGTTGGGAACCATAACCGACAACCTCTGAAAATCACCCATATATCCCTCTAGACTCCCAACCTGCTTGAGTCGAGCTAGGTCTCTGAAGTATGTTTCTGGATCTTTCCTATCAAAGCGTTCAATCAACCGGTCAACAAACTCTTGATAACAAGTAATACGATCATGTTGCAGGGTCACCAACCCATGGTACCACCAATCGTGGGCTGCTCCCTCTAGATGCAGTGTAGCATACTTAATTGCGTCTGCCTCTACCATAGGTCGAAGGTTCAAGAAGGTATCCAACTTATGGACCCAAGACTGAGTTGTAACTGTCCCACTGCCGTCAAATGTGGTTAACGTGAGTTTGCTGGTGGCATGCTTGAGATCATTGTGTTGGTCTCTGTTTTGTCCTCTTGGTCTCTGGGTTGGCCTGTCTTTGTAATGCTCTCTTCTCTGACTCAAGAATCTGTCAAAGCTTAGGCGTTCTCTTACTTGGGGTGTTAACAATTCCCATTCGGCATTAGCGGCCATTAGAGTATCTGCAAACATTTCCTCTCTTTCTTCTTCCGTGTTACCACCTTCTGATTCATCCCTCAAAAAGGTAGGACGAGTGGGTCTCTCTGCAGTTCGTGAAGGGGCACGATATGCCCTTGGTGTCCCCGCCACACTCCTGTGATCCTCGATAACCTGGTTTTGTTGTAGCTGCGGAACAAACTGCTGCATTGTTGCTTAGAACCCTTCAAAAGCCCGAGTCATCCGCTCAAAAAGTTCTCTATCATCTCTATCTTCACTGTTTTCCTCATTTCTTCTTTCGTTTCTCGGTGGACCCTCTTCTTCCCTATCACCCATTTCTTCTTCTTGTATGTCGTCAAACGGGTTATACTCTTGCCAATTGTCTACTTGCTCTGCCCTTCTATGAGTGTAGTACCTAGTATGACCTCTCATGTGAAATTTTGACCCTCTAGGATGACAGGATCAAGGCTCTGATACCATTGCGGTGAACCGACACTCTGCTGCGATGATTTCAACGTGCTTGTAGGAATTTGTTGTGTTTGTTTTTGGTATTTTGTTTGTGTTTTTGTGTTTTGGTATTTGGGTGCCAATAATGCTGATAATTTTAACAAGCTTATACATGCAATAGGAACTCAAAATAACTAAGCTACTGAGATACATCGAATATAATACTCCATTTCGAAGCTAAATATGAGTTCTTCATTACATTAGAGAGTGCATAAAATAGATGACTTACATAGAACTCAAAACTAGATACATCATATGCAATAATTTAACTTACAGCCAAACAACACTGTGAATAGTGCTTTGCTACAGTACCCGCCCTCAATAAATTGCTCACACAACATGCAATACAAGTTTCTCCCACCGAAAAACGAATTGGAAGGCTTTCTAGAACAAGGGCGCCCCCTTTTGAAGTAATAGCAGCTCCCTTAAAGTGGTGTTTCTTTTCTTCTTGTGGCTACAAACCCTCAAGTATGACGGCTGGCTGTAGGTGTCAAAAAACAGTCCCAAATCCTTCAAAAAAATGCAAACAGCTCCTTCGTAGATGCAAATGGAGTCTATGGCAGCAAAAACCCTTCCAAAAGATGACTCCAATCACTTGCAAACAGCAATTTATGGCTCCAACAAAGCATCCAAATTCTGATCTGCAACTTTAAGGTGGTCTTTCACACCATCAAGAAGCTTGAAAACGAAGAACAAAGCCCCACCAGGCTTACCCACTGCTGAAATCAGGAAACCCTAGATTTCCCTCTTCCACAATCTTCCACTCACAATCTTCAATCAGCAAAATAACTTCATAACATGAATGGGTCGAACTTTCTCAAGGTCTTTTATAATTTTACATTGAAATCACTATTCATTAAAAAAACACTATTCACTTAAGTTATGTCTTTTTTTCACTTTAGTTATGAATAGTAACTGAAAAATAGAAAGTGACTCCTTTAAAATATAGACACATGGTCCCTAAACCTGAGAAGGTGAGATAAGTGGTTAAGATCAATATTTTAAGCACAAATATCACGCCAAAAGCACAAATTCACACCGTCACCATACTCCAAATACCAACATTTCAAATTCACGACCAAGTGCCAGTTCAACTGACCTCTATCCAGAACCATTAGCCTATGAGTGTCGATGTTATAGGCTAATCCTTTGATTCTCGGAAGATCAATTAGAAGGGGACATTACAGGCCTCTCATAGAAACATGTGCTTCTTCTTAAGTCTTCAAGTCGGCCTCCAATAATGCCTTTTCATTTGGACGCAACCAATGAGAAGAAAGTCGGCCCATATATGGCAACCTATTCCAACAATCTTCGCATTTGTCATAGATGGCAACCCAACTATGAATACAATTTTTTATTATTGCCCCCCTTATTATTGCTCCCACTTGCTCTAATTCTCCCCCTTTGACATCAATGGCAAAGGAACTATTTGCTGTTCTGAAACTTCTTTTCAACAGAGTTGAATTACTATGACAATAACCAACCCCCCTAAAACTAGACTTCTCAATGATTTGAGGAGAGTGATATCACTCCCAGTGTCTATTGTAAGTACTCAAAAGTTTCTTTGGAAAGAGGATTTGTAAAAATGTCTGCAAGTTGCTCCTTTGTTTCTACATATTCCAACTTTACTTGCCCACTTGCCACTTTTTCCCTTAGAAAATAATACTTGATAGGGATGCACATTGTCCTAGAGTGCATTACTGGATTCTTGGAAATGTTAATTGTACTCGTATTGTCCAAAAAATTTTAGATATAGGACGATCATATTCTATCTTGACATTTCCCAATGTTTGCTTCATCTATAGAACTTGTGTGCAACATGAGGCTGTTGGAATGTATTTTGCTTCTACTGTTGACAAGGAAACAAACGCTTGCTTCTAACTCAACCACGATGCAAGGCAATCTCCTAGAAAGAATGCACATCCACTCATGCTCTTTCTATCATCAACTTGGCCAGCCCAATTTGCATCTGTATATGCTGTGAGAGAAATCTTTTCTTCTTGGATACCGTAATTTGAAATCCATAGTTCCCTTTAGATATTTAAATATTCTTTTGACCACATGCACGTGATTTTCCTTTGATGTAACTTGAATTCCAATGGCTTGCATTATATTAGGTTGTATAGCTGTCACATATAGTAAACTACCAATCATGGACCTGGAAAGAGTTTGATTAGCTTCAGGAGATTCATCATTCTTACTTAGTTTACATCTTGTAACCATGGGAGTACTTAATGGATTACAATCCTCCATCTTGAATTTCTTCAACCTTTCCTTAATATACTTTGTCAGTGAAATGAATATGCCTATATTTGACTTAGAGATTTGCAGCCTAGGAAAGAAAGATAACTCACTCAACATTGACATTTCAAACTCCTTCTGCATATCTATGGAAAACTCAACACATCTTGTCAGTGCTACCTCCAAAAATGATATCATCGACATATACTACAACTATCAACATATTATCTCCTTCATTTTTGTTGTAGAGATTGCTGTCTACAATAACTTTTTTGAAACCTTGCTGCTGTAGATACTTATCTAGTCTTGAGTACGATGCCTTGGGGGCTTGTTTCAACCCATAAAGGGCCTTCTTTAGTTTGCAGACATAGTCATGATCTTTTGATAGAATGAACTTTTCAAGTTGTTCAATATGTACTTCTTTCGGCAAATTTCCATTTAGAAACATTGACTTCACATCCATCTGATAGACTTTGAAATTTTTGAAACTGGCTAGGGCTAAGAACATTCTAATGGCTTCCATCCTAGCAACTGGAGCAAATGTCTCTTCAAAATCAATACTTTCAGCTTGAGCATATCTCTTGCATACAAGTCTTGCCTTGTTCCTTACAACTTGGCCATCTTCATTCAACTTATTTCTGAACACCCATTTAGCACCAATTACATTCTTATCCTTGGGTCTTGGGACAAGTTCCCAAATATCATTCTTCTCAATCTGATTTAACTCTTCATTTATAGACTCTATCCAACTTGTGTCTTCACTTGCTTCTTTGAAACTCTTTGGTTCAATTTTGGATAGGAAGGACATATCTTCATTTTTTGAATAATTTACTATCCTTCTTGTTGTTCTTGTCCTACTATCTTTTATTATCAAATCTTCTGGATGATTCCTTTATACAAATTTAGATGGCGTCTTTGTTGGTGCCTTTGATGGTGTCTGCTGCTCAACTATTTCAACTTCACTTTCCTCTACATTTTCTTTGTCGCACTCCTTTGCATTTTGATCATCAACCTCTTGTATCTTTTCTAGAAGATTTCTTTCTACATCAACTTTTACGTTTGCACTTTCAAAAAGTTTGTGCAATCTTTTATTATAGCTCTTGTAGGCTTTACTCTTTGAAGAATATGCAAGAAAAATTCCTTTATCAACTCTTGGATCAAGGTTTCCTAGATTTTCGTCTCTTCTAATATAGCATGTACTACCAAACACTTTGAAATTCACTGATGCTGGCCTTCCTTTCCATAATTCATACGGAGTTTTGTTGCCCTTTACTCTGATTAGACCACGGTTTTGAATATAAGCAGCACTGTGAAATCCTTCTCTTTTGATAGAATTAGGGACCTTGGATTCATTTAGTATGCTTCTAGCCATCCCTTGGATTGTTTTCTTCTATTCTTTCAATCACTCCATTTTGTTGTGTTCTTGCAGCTAAATAGTGTCTTCTTATCCCATGCTTTTCGCATAAATTTTCAAATTCGCTTGAAGTGAATTCTCATCCTCTATTTGATTGAAGACATTTGGTCTTTTGGCTAGTTTCATTCTCCACTAAGGTTTTGAATACCTTAATTTGTTGAAGGCTTCATATTTTTCCTTCAAGAAAGGAACCCAAGTCATTTTAGAAAAAATCATCAATTTATAGCATAAAATATCTTTCATCTTGCGTACTCCTTTGTTCTGGTTGGCTTGCATAAGTTTATATGAATTAGCTCTAGAGGCTTTGTTGTAGAATACTTTTTGGACTTAAAGCTTCCTCTAATTTGCTCGCAATTGACATTCCTTACAAATTATGTTTGAAGGTTTTGAGAGCCTTGGCATATCTTTCATTGCTTCCTTGTTGCTGATCTTGATAAGGTTGTCAAAACTTAGGTGTCCCAATCTCCTTTGCCATAGCCAACTTTCATCTTCTTGAATCATACAACACTTCTCACTTTTGATGTTATTAAGAATGTAGAGATTGTTACTTGCTCTACTAGCTTCAACATTGGATCTGCTTGCTTTACTTATTTCGCATCCTTCAAAATTGGTAAGAGTGTGTTCTTGGTCACATATCTAGCTAACACTTAGAAGATTGTGTTTCAATCTTTCAACATCTAAAACATTTTCAATTTTTGTTCTTCCATCATCTAGAAGAATA
>VDFB02364882.1:298331-382213 GCA_007258455.2 Sequoia sempervirens
CTATATTTGACTTAGAGATTTGCAGCCTAGGAAAGAAAGATAACTCACTCAACATTGACATTTCAAACTCCTTCTGCATATCTATGGAAAACTCAACACATCTTGTCAGTGCTACCTCCAAAAATGATATCATCGACATATACTACAACTATCAACATATTATCTCCTTCATTTTTGTTGTAGAGATTGCTGTCTACAATAACTTTTTTGAAACCTTGCTGCTGTAGATACTTATCTAGTCTTGAGTACGATGCCTTGGGGGCTTGTTTCAACCCATAAAGGGCCTTCTTTAGTTTGCAGACATAGTCATGATCTTTTGATAGAATGAACTTTTCAAGTTGTTCAATATGTACTTCTTTCGGCAAATTTCCATTTAGAAACATTGACTTCACATCCATCTGATAGACTTTGAAATTTTTGAAACTGGCTAGGGCTAAGAACATTCTAATGGCTTCCATCCTAGCAACTGGAGCAAATGTCTCTTCAAAATCAATACTTTCAGCTTGAGCATATCTCTTGCATACAAGTCTTGCCTTGTTCCTTACAACTTGGCCATCTTCATTCAACTTATTTCTGAACACCCATTTAGCACCAATTACATTCTTATCCTTGGGTCTTGGGACAAGTTCCCAAATATCATTCTTCTCAATCTGATTTAACTCTTCATTTATAGACTCTATCCAACTTGTGTCTTCACTTGCTTCTTTGAAACTCTTTGGTTCAATTTTGGATAGGAAGGACATATCTTCATTTTTTGAATAATTTACTATCCTTCTTGTTGTTCTTGTCCTACTATCTTTTATTATCAAATCTTCTGGATGATTCCTTTATACAAATTTAGATGGCGTCTTTGTTGGTGCCTTTGATGGTGTCTGCTGCTCAACTATTTCAACTTCACTTTCCTCTACATTTTCTTTGTCGCACTCCTTTGCATTTTGATCATCAACCTCTTGTATCTTTTCTAGAAGATTTCTTTCTACATCAACTTTTACGTTTGCACTTTCAAAAAGTTTGTGCAATCTTTTATTATAGCTCTTGTAGGCTTTACTCTTTGAAGAATATGCAAGAAAAATTCCTTTATCAACTCTTGGATCAAGGTTTCCTAGATTTTCGTCTCTTCTAATATAGCATGTACTACCAAACACTTTGAAATTCACTGATGCTGGCCTTCCTTTCCATAATTCATACGGAGTTTTGTTGCCCTTTACTCTGATTAGACCACGGTTTTGAATATAAGCAGCACTGTGAAATCCTTCTCTTTTGATAGAATTAGGGACCTTGGATTCATTTAGTATGCTTCTAGCCATCCCTTGGATTGTTTTCTTCTATTCTTTCAATCACTCCATTTTGTTGTGTTCTTGCAGCTAAATAGTGTCTTCTTATCCCATGCTTTTCGCATAAATTTTCAAATTCGCTTGAAGTGAATTCTCATCCTCTATTTGATTGAAGACATTTGGTCTTTTGGCTAGTTTCATTCTCCACTAAGGTTTTGAATACCTTAATTTGTTGAAGGCTTCATATTTTTCCTTCAAGAAAGGAACCCAAGTCATTTTAGAAAAAATCATCAATTTATAGCATAAAATATCTTTCATCTTGCGTACTCCTTTGTTCTGGTTGGCTTGCATAAGTTTATATGAATTAGCTCTAGAGGCTTTGTTGTAGAATACTTTTTGGACTTAAAGCTTCCTCTAATTTGCTCGCAATTGACATTCCTTACAAATTATGTTTGAAGGTTTTGAGAGCCTTGGCATATCTTTCATTGCTTCCTTGTTGCTGATCTTGATAAGGTTGTCAAAACTTAGGTGTCCCAATCTCCTTTGCCATAGCCAACTTTCATCTTCTTGAATCATACAACACTTCTCACTTTTGATGTTATTAAGAATGTAGAGATTGTTACTTGCTCTACTAGCTTCAACATTGGATCTGCTTGCTTTACTTATTTCGCATCCTTCAAAATTGGTAAGAGTGTGTTCTTGGTCACATATCTAGCTAACACTTAGAAGATTGTGTTTCAATCTTTCAACATCTAAAACATTTTCAATTTTTGTTCTTCCATCATCTAGAAGAATAGTGCCTTTACCTGAAATCTTAGCTGAAGCATTGTCTCCATACCTTATTGTTCCACGATTTGTTCTTTTCAAGGTAAGAAATTTGCTTCTGTCACCCATCATATGTCTTGAGCAGCCACTGCCAGTATCAATGTACCATTAATTGCCTTCGTTTTGTGCACGTAGGGCTGTTTGAATGATCATAGAATTTTCTTTTTCTTCCACTTTCTTCTTTCTCCAGACTTTTGAATTTTCTTCCATTTCCTTGGCCTTTTTCTCTTCTTTGTTTAGGAGGCTCTGCAAAATTACTTCTATTAACCTTTGCAGTATTGACCAAAATTATTGCATTTGTAGGATGACATTAAAATTCATTAAAGGGGAAAAAGAATTCAGATTCCTATTCACGAAACCTTGATTTTTGTTCTTGTTCCATGCAAGATTATTTCTAGGATATTCTCCATAATGCCTAGCTCTATGACTGAAATTATTTCTTGCATGTATCCTACAATCCATAGCCTTATGACCAAAATGATTGCATGAAAAACAATAGCCATAAAAAGAGTTGTTAAACCTAGTTATTTGAGCTTGCTTGGATGAAGAGGTTTTCCGAAGACATTATTTCTAACTTTAGAATATGAGCTTGCATTTTGACTTTATAGTTTATTTTACCTTGTTTCCTTCACTTTTGAGACTATCCACATAGCTTTTATGTTTTTCTTCATTTTTTTTTCTTGGATGTTTTAGCTACTTTGGAACTTTGGCCTCTTTCATATCCAAGCCCACTTTTATCAAATAAAGACTTTTGAGAATTGATGATCTTGTTCAAAGTTTCTGCACTCTTTTCGTTCTTCAAATCCCTGATTGCATGAGCTACAACTTTGTCCAATTGCTTCCTTAGAGAAACAATTTCAGATTCTAGTTTTTCACAGTTTTCTTCTTTCATCTTCAATTGAATTCTCACTTCTTCCTGAATTCTTTTGACCTCTTCAATCTGAATTTTGAGATCTACATTCATCTTTTCAGCTTTGTCAAAATCTTGTGATGCTTTACCCTTTGATTCATTGTCTTCTTGAAGCTGCACTTTCAATTTTGAATTTATCTTTTAAGCTTTTCAATCTCATTAGAGGCAAAGATCTTCTTCAAGATCTACACCTTCATCTTCTTCATTAGTCTTATTTTTTAAATCTTCCTTTTGATCACCTTTTTCTTCTATTGCCATAAAGAGTATTTCTTCTCTCACTGAAAACTCCCCACCACTATCTTCTGATGAGCTGATGTATTCTTTGGACTAAAGACTCTTTTTGGATTTTTGAAAATTCCTTTCCTTCTCTTGATAACCCTTATTGTAGTATTGGGTTTTTTTCTCATTATCACTGCCCTCATTCTTTGCATATGGGCATTTGGAAGCAAAATGTCCTATTTTTCCACAACTAAAGCACTTGAAAGGTAGCTTGCCTTTGTACTTGCTCGATCCTTTTTTTAGTCTTCTCATGAAATGAGCTTCTTCGTCATCTGAATCATCACCGTCACTTGTTTAGATGCTCCTTATTTTTTTCTTTTCTTGAAGCTTTGAAGGCTGCCTCCCTTTTGGATGGTTGATCAATGGTTCTCATCTCTCATTTCTTCAACCTTAGAGACCTTTGCATCATATCACAAAGGGAGGGACTTTAGAACCCTTTGCCCAACTTTGGTTCTTCAATCTCTTCACCAAGACCTCTAGTGGTATTGGTCATCTCATCTACATGAAGTAGGTATTGAGCAATATTTTCCTCTTCTTCCATTTTGAGGCTCTCAAACTGTCCTTTGTGAGTTTGAAGCTATGCCTTCTTAACTTTGTCATCTCCTTCATAAATATTTTTCAACTTATCCCACATTTCTTTTGCAGATTTGCAATGCATCACCGTCACGAACTCAAATTCAAACAACCCATAAAGAATAACAATCTTGGCCTTGGCATTACATTCACTAGCCTTCTTTCCAATAGTATTAGTTGGCGGGGTCCCAGGAGTTATATAACCATCAACTATAGATTGCCAAATATCCAACCCTAGAGCACTCAAATAAGTTTCCATTTTTATGCTCCAAAGTGTATAATTAGTTGTTGTGACGTTTTTCACACATCGCCCCATTGCAAATGGGGACCCCCCTAATTTTGGCTTTGCTTTTCGTTTGTTTTGTCGTTGTCTCTCTTTTCTACTGTCTGTCTTTCCGGGATTGTGCCCGTCATTGAGTTTAAGCTTGAAATTTTGGCCAAGTCCGAAAAATTAGGGTTTTGAATTTTCAGCCAATTTGAAGTCAAATGAGGTGAATAAATTGAAAAGTGGGACTAACTGCTTGTTGTTAGTATACTTCAGTTTCTGAAATTTCATGGTCCGGACTACTTACTATTTTTTAGTAAGTGTTTAATTCTGGGCAATCGCCGGCATATTTGGTCAGCGGTCTGCTAGCGTCAGGCGCGCTCAGGTTGGTCGGCGTGCAAAGTTTGACGAAAGCAGGCGACTTGCTATTTTTAGCGATGCGACTTCGAATGATTCCGGTTTTAGATGTTACATTTCGATGCATGGCCAGGAGATTCATACGGGTTTTTTTAAAGAACCAACCAGCGGCCGTCTTGACATTACAAAGTATGATGATGACTTTCAGCACTCAGCCTTCGGAAGCCGATATTAGGGTTTGCATGCAGAGTTTTTCACCCCATGTCGACATTTTCTTTCTGGGTTTTCCAAGAGCTTCGCGATAGTGTAGCAGGCAAGTGTAACCGATCACTTTTTAGAAACTTACTATTTTTAGCCAGTGCTTGCATGTTGGAATACCACGGGTTTTCAGAGATTTTTCGGGCGATATGACATGCAAGATCATCGTGACCGTCGAGTCACTTACTCGGCCGTTTTCTATTTTTAGCAGGTACCACTTGGGCAGCAGCTCGACACTTCAGAACTGCAAACTGACTAGCATGCAATTGAAACGAGGTCAGACGGAGCTCATCTGAGCAACATGCACAAAATTTGGGTTTCGAGCTTCAGAGCTAAAAATGAGGAATCAGAAGTCAAAATATTCAAAACTGAGGTATCCATCATGATCAGCATCTTTCAGAGAGTCTGCTAGCAAAATTTGAAGGCAATCGGAGAACTTGCTATTTTTAGTAAGTCACTCCAGAAACATGCTATAAATAGCCGGTCAGCGCAGGGCATCAGTGGCACAAACACATCTCGAGGTTCAGAACAAAGCAAAATCCAGCCTTTTGAAGCTCGAAATTAGCTTGAAGTGCAAAAAATTGACAAACTTTCTAAAAATAGCAAATTAGGGTTAGCATGATCAAAACACCCTAAATTTGGCAAAGGGGACGTAACACGTCAAATTTGATAATTTTTTTGAATCCAGCACCAAAACTTGCTATAAGAGGCTGAAGACAGGTGAAATTTTACCAAGGCATTAAGACTGGAAGTAGCTGGGTCCAAATGCGCCCAAGGTGGAGTAAGGAAATTTGAAAATTTTCTAAGTCACTTAAATTGGAAGTAGACATGCTAAAATGCGCCTTGGGAGGGAGGAGGAGTTGAAAAGGCAGGAATGTTGACTAAGGCAAACGAAATTGGAAGCTCAAGCCCCCATATGCGCCTTGAAGAAGAAGAAGCATCAAAAATTTTCTAAGGCAAGTAAAATGGAAGTAAGGACCCCCAAATGCGCCCTTGAGGAGAGAGAGCTTGAGAAATTTTCTAAGTGAAACCTCAAGGGGTGAAATGCGCCCTTAAGAGGAGGTGGTCATGAAAAGTTTAGTAGGTGCTTGAAATTGAAAGTCTGGACCCCTAAATGCGCCTTAGCAACCTTGATGAGTTTGAAAACTTTCTAAGGCACCCAAAATGGAAGTAGCAGGAGGTAAATGCGCCTTAGTTTGGAGAGATACCTTGAAATTTGTCTAAGGCGTAAACTGAAAGTACAACCTATCAAATGCGCCCAAGGCACAAATTGGAAGTTGCTTGAGTCAAATGCGCCTCAGCAAGATGGAGACTAAGGTGGAGTCTAAAATTTTCTAAGTGACAAAATTGGAAGCAGCTACCTCAAAATGCGCCCATCTTAAGGGGTTGAGTTGGGAAATTTTCTAAGGCAAACAAAATGAAGGCATAGGGTCTTGTATGCGCCCAGAGAAAGAGGGACTTAAAATTTCACTAAGGAATCAAAAATGAAAGTTGGCCCATCAATTTGCGCCCCTCTTCAAACTGAAGGCTTGACTTGTCATCTGCGCCTGAAGGTGAGTTAAAAATTTCCTAAGGCAGGTAAAATGAGAGTTGGATGGGTCAAATGCG
Organism: Sequoia sempervirens; assembly: GCA_007258455.2. Lineage (NCBI taxonomy): Eukaryota > Viridiplantae > Streptophyta > Pinopsida > Cupressales > Cupressaceae > Sequoia > Sequoia sempervirens. Next base: position 304,681 of record VDFB02364882.1, read on the forward strand.
CCTGAGGAAAATAAGAGTTGAAATTGCCTAAGTTAAAAACTTGAAGCAGGGTACCCCAAATGCGCCCTCTATGGATTAGGAATGGAAAAGGTTCTAAGTGTCATAAATTGGATGCTCCATGGGTCAAATGCGCCCTTGAGGGAGGAGTTGATGAAAATATTCTAAGTTTTGAAAACTGAGAGCTCCATATTTGAGGAGAAACCATATCCATCATGACCAGCCATGTGTGCTTCTCAAGATCTGCCATCTAGCTTGTTACGCTTATCTCCGGAGGAACCCACTCAGATACCATACATGCAAGAAGAACACAGGAATTACATGGAAAACCATTACAGGAAGAAAATCACTAGAAAATATTGCTTTTATTAATTTTCTTACAATCATGTAGGCACCAACCCACATAAGACACCGATGTTCTTTTTACGAAAATTGATCACCAAGTCACTGGAAGCACCATCTCGTGCCTGAGCACTGACCTAGAACCAAAAACTGAAAAGAGAGGCATCAACATATTTTCAAATCAGCTTGAACTTATTCTTAAAAAATGAACTTTATTCTGCAATCTTTTTTTTTGCTCATCAAACTACACCTTCTTCTGCACATATCACCTTCAATTACATATCTCTTCCACTGCTTTTTCACCAAAACTTGCTACCTTAACTTCATTACATTTGCACCTGCACACTCCCTTTTAGAAATTCCTTTTTCTAAACAAATTTGAGCGCTATCCAAGAAGAGAATTCAGCCACCTTTTAAGGAATATATATTTTTTTAAAACTAATTGTTCCACTTAGCATAAATCACATATTTCAAAATATACTATAATCATCACTATCAAAAATGGAAATTTTTGTATATCTGACCGGCCTTAACAAAAAAACTTCTGTACACTTCTTCCTCTTTAAAATTAGAAACAAATCATTCCAAAAACTATTGCTGCTTTCTAGACTAGTCATGCTTTAGAAGGTTGCTAAAAACAAGCCGAGAAATTACAAATCATGGTGCTAAAACAAAAACTCTAGCGAGACATAAATCACTGCCTTGAACATAAATTTTATTTTATTATAAATCGCATTTCTTGTTTTTCATATTTTGTGGCCAATCCATCATAAATGGAATAATTTGCTTGCATGCGCATGCATGTGGGTTGCTTGCATTTGCATGTGAGTTGCATGAACTTGCATGCGAGTTGCATGTACTTGCGTGTTGCTTGCATGTTATTGCATGTGTCGATTCTTGGTGTTTGTGTTGAGTATTTTTGCCTTTGACATCAATGGCAACCTATTCCAACAAGGGGTTGGTGCCTCTAGTAGGTTGGTGCTTGCAAGATTTGTAGAAAGAAGATTAATAAAAGCAAATGTTAGGCACAAAAAATAAAAAACAAAAAACTGACCTGATTTGTAGAAAGAGTTGGTAAGATCGGGTGTCACAAAGTTTGCAACAATTTTCCTAACGTTGTAAAACATTATTGGTTCTTTGACTGCTTTGAAACAAATGTTTGTGAGTCAAGCATGGCTAGACTCATCTTATTCGAAGAAGCCTGAAGGAGAGAGGGTTGCAAGCATAGTCTTTGACAACATTCTTGTACAAAGAGCTACACATATTGTGAAGGTAACCTCTAAGCATATATTCTTTAAAATTTACAGAATCGAAAATTCATACAGGATATTTAGATAAAAGAAAACCTAATATTCCCAACCCAATGAATTTTCACAATTTAATTAAACAATAGCTTAACTTCATTTCTACTTTCATTTGATTTTCCCTTTTCTCGAAACACATAAAATATTTTAATAACCAATATAATAATTGTTTAAATTCCTAACATCTCATTTGCAGAAAACATAGAATTTAAATCGTTAATTAAATCAGACATTCATTGGTCATTCACGAGACATTGGAATCCTAGAATAATTCCTAACAGGGATCTGATTTTGCATAAGTTTAAATATGACACATACCATACTCGATTCAAATACAGTCGAGGAATGGTTAGGGAGGTCCAATGTGACATCTCCAAATTAACTGCCGTTGGGGAATAACTCAGGCCTGTGTAGTCAAGTGGAGAAATAATCTTGTACCTGTAACCATTCAACGCACGTCAAGGGTATCTGCTCGATGTATATATAACCAAAGCACAACATAATCACCCAGCTGGGTCCAATAGTATAAAGCATAAATAACATCCATATATTTGTCATATAAATCATTTCTTGAATATTGATAGTGACATTTACATTTTATCACAGCATATATAATGCACATCATTGAATTGAAGCATAGTGATAAACCAAGAATGTAAATGTACAAAATGGCAACGATCGACATGTTGTGGAACCTTATCTTGAATATGCGGTGGTTCATACACACCATTTAGGGCTAGTAAATAATCTCCACAACAATCATGAAGAAACAGTAAAGCTAAAACACCGATCTCACATTAACAAGATACAAATGGGAGGGGCACTACAGATTTAGTAGCTATGTTGCAACCTCCTCTTTTGTACATGGAACTGGTGATTGTGTTGAAGTCACCTCCTCTCTTGATCTTTGGATTACCATTCCAGTGATCAAGAGAGGAAGAAAATTTATCCTAAGCTGTTCCTTTCTTATAGGATTGTTCAGCCCATAAGCATTCACTCCAATGCCAACAATATATTCTTGGACATCCACTAAAAATAAACATTGTACAGGTGGACCCAGCTGTGTATTGAACCTGAGAAAACAAGTTGGGAAAACATGCACCAGCAAATTAAATCCAACATAAGAGGAGACTGCTCAGCAAGGTTTCTACCCATAGATTGCATAATTGTTGCATCTCTTCTTTTAGTCTACAACAGTGTCTAATTGTAAGAGATATCCCAATTAACCTTTCCATATTGCACCAATTTGTCATTGGACAACATAGAAGCACAATATGTTGTTATTTTCTTCTAGACATTAGGAGTGAATAGTTATGGTTTTACTAGTGGATCTAGATAGGGCATAAACTTTATTGGCTGTTTAATTTACTTATTTCGCATATTTCTTAGTTTTCTATCAGATTCATGTTCATCAGTTCCTTATCTTTGTTAAGCAAAGTAGATCAGTTTTAGTTTTAATAGATGTATGTGAATGCTTGTTTCATTTATTTCAGTTTCCAAAATTGAGCAGCATGTCAAGTTATTTATGCCATGAAAGAAGATTACTTAGTGCAGATATAGACAACTAAGAAACATGTTTTCCAAAAAATGCTAAATTGATGAGTCTGAAATGAGTCATAATTGTTGCATCCTAGAGCAAATTGGACCTCATGATTGTGCTGAAAAGGCTTAAGAACCTGTTATCCATATAAGGGATGATAGGGTTTGGTGATAAAAAAAGTTTCAAGCTTTTTTGGGGTTTGATTATGTAGTTATTGTACCAATATGACTACCATTGAGGCATATTTAAGATCTATATAGACAGTATTTCATGCAATCACCTACATCATTTTCTACATTTACATCTAGTACGAGTTTCAATTTAAAACTATTTTTTAATTAAAAAAAATTAGAATAAGGTACAACGACAATTGTAGGGCTGATGTCAAAGATTGCGTTGTCCCAGTCCTTTGTCATATTGTGGATGCTAGCCCCTAGTTATTCCTAGCTTGTGTGGGCTTAAAAGATAGTGCCTCAGCTCCATTGGATAGCCATTGTAAGCAGAAAAATCTGCCATTGCTCTACATCTCCACCAGTGTGAAATCCCTATTGCTGCTTCAACCATCTTGGCATTATCACTTAGTAAGAGCTAGTGGCACCACCACAGGGGCATTTGAATAGTGTCTATGTTCTTTTCTTTAAGGCATAAAGGAGTTTTTTTTAAATTTTTTTTACGAGCGATAACTTGGGCATATGGTATCAAATTTTGACAAAAAAATAGGAATCAGAAAGCTGGTTCCACATATTTTGCAGCCATCTATTTGGTTTTCCTTGATTTTTCCCTAGGTACTTGTTATTTTAGTTTGAACTCACTTTTTCTATTTTGACTTGTCATTTGGATATTTTGCAAAATATGTGGTCACTTTTTTTGCTATAGGGGTTCCAATTTCACATTTTTTGATCCGTAATCTGTTTTGAGGAGTCTATTATTGTAAAATCATGGATTTTTCAATTCATCCTTCTATAATGACTTTGAAAAAAGGGACTATAAGTCTTGGAAAGATGCCACCTTGAAAATTTTTAGGTGATTCGATCTCTTGCTGAAATATGCCAACCAATTTTTTCTTTGAATTTTCACAACACAAACCAGCACTACGCCAATTGATTAGTGTTAGCTCCCAAATGATAATCAAATTAAATAATCTCAACGCCAAGAATTTTCACCAAGATCCTTTTGAAGGGGAGGCAATAGCATATGGTGGAGGAACTAAGCTACAAATTGAAAATTGAATTACAATTGATTGCAGATAGGCAGTGAACCAGCCATGAGAATTTCCATGCTACCACTTGATCAGTGGGGGGAAAGCATTACAATTCAAAACAATTCATCCTTACGGGCATCCACTCAATAGTGAGAATTCGCCACTTTTTAGTGGGTGATAAATGAGAGATTAATTTGTTCTTTCTCCACACTGGCGGTAAACCATCTAGGGGTTACAAATATGTGAAATTAAATACAAGAATATGCAGCAAATTAAATGATTAGAACAGTAGTACTGTTTATAGTTTTACAATGATATACAACTGCAAATTACAAGTGTTACAATGATAGAATCAAAGCAAATCATTGAGGGATGATTTTCCAACTTTTGAACCTCTCAAATATTGAATTATAAGCCAAAACTTTAACTTATTGAAATCTGATAACAATAACCAACAAACTGAAAATGTCTAACCAGCAAATTGTAAAACACTAGATTGCTCATAATAACTTCAAAATACCTTTGAATGAACTGAAACAAATTGCTAATGCTCTCTAGGAGGTTGGCGCCCAATATCCCATGCTAAAACTGCATCAAACTCAACATACAATTTAGCACGAAATCCATAGCTCTCTTGAAATGGTATGGCCTGCTAAGAAAGGTGATTTTTTAAGATAAAATTAAATACTTTGAAATAAATTCTGATTTTTTGCAAATAGGGTCACCCTTGGTCTAGAAATTCAATGGATCAATACCCAGAACAAGATTAAAATTACTCAAAAAGCTGCAAGCAAAAATCTACTTCAGCCATTGTTGAACCAGCAACAGAAAACTGGAAATTATTACCAATTCTTCAATATCTCCTGCAATGAACTTCACTTATGTACTTTTGGATGAAACACACTCTCAATTAACCATCTAGGGAGCCATAGTTTCAAGCCCGAAGAATGGAGAAAAATTGCTAAGCTTCCCCTTAGCTAGGTTTTGAAATCAATTTAGCAGCATAACTTTACAATATTTTTTAAAGATAAGAATGAATGAGCAAGGCATCAATAAATAGGCTCTTTAGTTGGAAAATGAATCAACTTGAAAATCCCACAAGAAACTCTTCAGCTTCCTCCAAGGGACGCCACCTCTCATGTTGCACTTTATTTGAATTATTAAAATATTAATCATCTCCCTCTAGGCATCCATTTACAAGTTGCACAATAAAACATTTAATATAAATATTAAATGCTCAAATCAACCCCTTTATGGCCCCTTTTTAAAAACAACTTGAAGTTGTTGCCTAGGCACAAGGTACAAACTCAAATTATAAAATTGACTAAGTGTTGAAACTCAGTCCAAAGGAGAGATAAAAGCCAAAGCCAAAACCAATGCCCAAACTGATTCTGCTAGAAATAGAATGATGACTTGAGCTAAGCTATTGATAATGCCACTACCACAATAGACTTACTAAAAATAGCCAATGCTAAAAATACTAAGTTAACTTTAAATTCAATAGAAGACCACACTGAACAACCTCACTGCCCAAAATAGAAATGTGAACTGCAGATGATTGAAGTGCTACTAGAATGGTACTGCTAAAAATAGAACTTACTAAAAATAGTAAATTCTGAAAAGCTGTTCAACTCACTTTGCATGTTATATCATTGCGAAGCTTTCCGAAAATCCATAAAGAATCCGCAATCCAAATCTCGAAACTTCACTGTGCTGGCTAAAAATAACAAACTACAGAAAAGGTTGTCAGATGGAGATGCATGTCACACCATTATGAAGCTCTCCAAAAACCTAGAAAACTCCACCAGACATGCATTAGAAACTCTAACATGCAAACCTTCAAAAAAGCTTTAGAACCCCTACAAGATAGAAAACCCTAATTTTACCTTTGACGAGCCTACGGGCTTTCAAAAATAGGTTATTAGTCACCGAAGGGCGTAAAGCTAAAATGGGGACATTACACTTGCCCATCTCTATAGACTTGTCCCTAAGTGAGGTACACCTAATTGGAAGCTAGCATGGGATATCAAGAATGATCATGTCCTTATATTGATTAGCAGTAGTGTTGATTTTGACACTATGTCTCTAATTGAGTGTCAACACATTGTTTGGACCAAAATTGGGAGATCTATGGAGACTTACATCTATTTGGATTCCCTACAAATTTTATAATGGATAGTCTTGTGCTCTTCGATGATTGCGATAACCTACCATATGATGACGATACAAAAGACCTCTTTGATTATTTGGTAGTCCTTAATAGTTGTGATGATATTGAGACTTCTATTGATGCTCCTTCTTCTCTCATAGAGATATCCAATGGTTCTTTGGCTTCTATGATTCCTAATCAAGTTTCAAAGGCTTCATCTTCTCTATCTTCAAGTCACTATCTTGAGGTTGGAGACTCTTGCCTATTTGTATGGTAGATTCATCTCCAGGTCTTCATATTTAGACATTTTGTTTGGATAAGTTCTCATGGGATGGCCAAGATAGTTGAATGACATTCATTGAGATCACATCTTCATTAGTTGCTTCACTTGATTCTTTGCAAAAGGTACATCATAATCTTTCACATTTGGTGCATTGGGATGCATAATTTCCAAATATTGCAGGTTTGTTTTGTAAGTCCCATCTTGTAGATTGGGAGGACACACTTGAAGACACCCATCTCCTCATTGATGACAACTCTATCATAGCTTTTGTCACACCGTCTTTGTCTTTGGATCTTGTTCTTCATCCATCTCCAAATGGTACTTGCTTGTCACCTTCTTCACTGATTAGGCTTGTACTTGATTTGATTGTGGCATCGGTTCATATCAACATGGAAACACTTGATTGAAGTTCAAACTTCAAAGACATCATCATGGATCATGTTATTTCTTCCTTCATGGTGAGAGATCTTGCATCTATACTTGGTTTTGTTTCTTCCTAAGGGGAGGCATGTTGTTCAACAGTCTTGGATCTTCATAATCATCTTCTGTTGAGCATATACTATCACTGTAGGACATTATACATTGCGGGGTTAGGGGGGGTGAGGGGCGCTACATAGTCTCTTGGGGAACATTGATCACATATTGGTGACAAAAGTGGTGCTTGGTAGGGGCATGTTGAGGCTTTCCATTTGTATATATTTGTTTGCATCTTTTCTCTTTTTTGGAGAGGGATTTTTTCCCTATACTCTACTTGTGAGAGATTTGTTTGTACATTTGTGTTTAGCATGACCTTCTAGCTGGGACCTATCCTTTCATTTTTGTATGTTTTTTCATTCTCTTTAAGTTGCACTTAAAGAGGGTATTGATATATTATCTAACTAGTTTCATATTAGGTTCTATTTACACTTGCATACTTAAGCTTACTTAGGTCATTTACTTCTTGTGTCTCATATCATAACATTAAGACACTTGTCACAATCTTAGTTTGTACTTGGGTTTCATCCTTGCCTTTATAACAAGGGTTTTCTTATTGTATACTATGTCAATTACATTTATGCATAGATGAAAAAATCGCAGAAAAATCGCAAAACTCGCGAGTAATCGCGTGCTGGCAGAGGAGGCGAGTAAATCGCGGGTTTACTCGCAGCCGCTTTATGAGTAAAAATCGCGGCGTTTTATACTGTTTGACGCGCCAAAACGCGCGGGTTTTGAGACAAAAACGCGCTGTAAATAGGTATATAACTGGGCGAACGAAGACTTTAAAGATTTTATTTCATATCAAACCCTACGTGACGCGATTTGGAGGCGGGAAGACGACGCGCGCGAACACAGAATGACGCGAATTGGGTTTTAGGTACAAAGCACAAAAAAAACAACTTTCTCCTAATCTTTCATCCGCGAAAAAGGGCAGGAAGACGTGCAAAACCAAAGAGCAAGCCGCACGACTAGGGCACGCGATCACACACAGACAAGCACTTCATTGCTTTTTTTATTCCGCCATTTCCAAAATATGCGATTTCTCTGCAAGTCGAAATGATTAAACGCGATTTTTTTAATATATATTTTATTCTGGCAATGTTTATTACACGATTTTCATTGAGTCTGTATTTTTAATTTATTTTTATCTCATGATTTTCATTGAGTCGGTTTTTTTAATTTATTTTTAATGCTCTATATTTTACTTACAAATTTGCAATATAAAGTTTTCATATGAGTAATTTATAATTTTATTATTATATGAGTAATTTAATCATTTTTATTTTTATTTTTATGAGTAATTTATAATTTTATATGAGTGATTTATTATTTTATATGAATAATTCATAATTTTAATTTTTATATTAGTAGTTTATAATTTTATATACGATTTTGAATCCAAAGTTTTGATATATATGAGTTGCAAAATATAATAATATTAAATTTTAATTACATTAAGTTATTAACTTATAGATTTTTTAATATCCAGTTTTGATCCAAATTTTGGTATATAGTTATAAATAATAAATATAAAATATAAAATAAAATATTCAAGACAAAATGTATAAAATTATAAATTACTCAAAAAAATAAAATTTATTTTATTATGATGTGTCTTATTATGATGAAATCAGTAATATGTTCTAAAAATTCAGTTTATATGCGTTTTTTAAGAATATTTTAAAAAATTGTGTATTTTCAAATGTTCGATAAATTTGCCGAGTTATTGCCGAGTTTTTCCCCGAGTTTTTGCCGAGTCCCGAGTTTTTAAAATTTTTGGGTCTGCCGAGTTATTGCCGAGTCCGAGTTTTTCAACTATGCATTTATGTATCTAGTGAATTCTTTGTCTTCATGGCACTTCCATTGCTTCTTTCTTCTGTGGGTGGTTGTTTTAGTTGAAAGTGATCCTTGGGTCCTTGTGAGGTTGATCAACAGCTCTTACAATAATATTTCACAAACTAGCAAAATAAAATAAGCAATTAATATCATAACACAAGTGAGAAAGTACAGACTCGTTAAATAAGTAGGAGTTATTTTTGGTTTCAGTTCAAATTGGAACGCTACACCTGCAAGTAATTAGTGTTTCTGGGTGAGTCTAGATTAGAAACCAATTTTTTTTTTCATTTTCAATAATTAATGGCTAAAAGTCATTCATTTGCAGAAAATTTTGCATTTAAAGTAGTTGGAATATTCTCAAAAGAATCCTAAGTATCCTTTAAAACCTTTTATAGCAAATCCAAAGGCCCACAGAAATGCAGGAAATGCAGATAAAGCACGTTTTAAGTTATAGTAATGAGATATGTAATGAAAGGCTATGGATAATTGTGTAAACATCCACTACCTCATCTTATGAAATAGCAAAGTTTTTACTACACTGTCTATGATTAGATCAAACTTTTAGAACTATGATGAATGACATTACAAAATTTACACAGTTTTACTGTTCTATATGCAGGATTTTGAATGCTATTCCAGATAATGTAGATGTTGATATGGTTGAGGTTAGTAATGTACATTGTACAGTACTGATAAAAAAGAGTTCAATATATTTTTATAGCTGTTTTCTATCTTTGTACTAATCAGTCCTGAAGCATCAACTAATGCATTCACTTATGGTTAGCTTGCAATTATTAAGATTTATTAAGATTTAGCTGAACCTCTTTCCCAATCAAATCTTTGATCCTTTTAGCTGAGGGTTCACTTCTATCCTTGACAGTGCTGAAGTTGCTTATTAATTTAGCAATGAATATTATAAACAACAATTTATCTGTATTCTGATTGACTAAAACAGTCAATGGCCTATTCCTGGCGAGATGAAAAGCGAGATTGAAAAGCATTCATAAACCCCTAGGTCCACATTCTCTTTGGAACTGGAAGATATAAAGATGTCTTTCTTTAAGCATGGAGCATGCCACCTTTTATATATTGAGGCATTCTTGATCTTCAATGTATGCTGTCATTCCATCAAAATGGCAATTTCAGTTTAAGTTGCATATGGAGAAAGTGTGCAAGGAAATTGATAAGAGACATCCACACAGTCCATGTAAGGGAAACTTCCATTTTCTTCTCCTTGCAAAGTTGAATCCATGAATAGAACAGCAGTGTGGAATAAGAATGAAAATGTTCACCAGAGCCTTAATGGGATTGGTACCGTCATTCTGTTGCATCTTCTTGAGAATACATGAAAAAGATACATGCAAGGAGCTATCCAACTGCTTGTGTAATGTTAATATCTTATCCTGTGGAAAATAAATTTTCTTTTATATGCAAGTTGAGCACTAAGCACCATAATCCAGTGACAGCATAAGCCATGACAACAATCAAGCAGCAGCCTGTAGTTAACTTGGACACATGCCCATGTATTTTTTTGCTAGAAAATTCTACCTCTGTATGTCTAGAAAATTCGGTGTAATAGTTGAGTCTGGTGATTGTTAAAATTCTGCTGAAGCTGAATCAGCCAATGAAAATCAAATAAAAAATAAGCGTAATGCCATGAAAATCACGATAGAAGGGCTCCATAGCTCCTGATTGATGATGATAATGAAAACAATATCATCAGACATCAGAGATAAAAAGTACAAGAATAACTAGAGATGTGTCCTTCAACAGGGTACTGCCAAAATGCATGACATTTATTTATTTATTAGTATACGGTTTCAGCTAGTGTAAGTAGTAGAAACATTTAATTAAAATATGAAAACTAGTGTTCAAAAATAATTCTTATTTTATTTTATTTTATTTATTATTTATTTATTTATTTAAAATATTATTATTATATGTAATTAAAATATGAAAACTAGTGTTCAAAAACACTTTTTCCCTGCCTTTTCAAAACATAAATTTCAAATCAAATTGGCGACATGATAGTCCTCCCTGAGATTGCTTGTCCTCAAGCAGTAACAAATCCGTGTCCTGCAAACCTCCAAAGGCTCCATCCTCCAAGAATGTGAAATCCATCAAGGACCAAACACTAGACCAATTCGAAGCCTTGAAGAAAGCCATGCTTGTTAGCAATTGATGAAAGATGTGAACTTTGAAACACAACCACAAGTCTCCAAGCTTCCACTGCTCCACTTTGATACAATTATTAATGCCTTGTGAGTTCTAAAGGAACTCTGCTACACCCTTAATATTAGTGTACATCGGGTTATGAATAGTCGCCTTGTGGCTATCTTAACTCTCTATTAAGTCATATTATCATGAGTATATTGTTATTTAATTGTTCAGGTTGGCCTAAGTCTTATATAGGTGTGTCTAAGTCGGCCTAGGTGATATCCTTGGCATAAATAGGTATATATAGGAGGTTGTGAGTCTTATTTCATGAGCAAGTTGTGAAGTGTGTTCTCATTAGAGACACTTCACATTAGAGATATTTGGAGGTTTGCCCCCTCGAAGTGGCTTGTTATTCTCAATTATTATCAAGTATTTGCAGCATATTTCATATCATATTCTCTATTGTGCAAGTTATTTCATAACAAGTGGTATCAGAGCATGATCTTGGCACCATAGAGGCAAGGTTTTTCTCAATTTTAGAGGCGATTTTTGGGAAGAGCATATCTTTCAGATTTTGGGAATTTTTTTTTTATTTTTAAAGGGTTTTTGAAGAACATATTGAAGCTACAGTCCAGATTTCAGAAGAATTGGAGCAAAATTAAGCGAATTATTGCAGAATTAGGGTTTCTACACTATTTTTTTGGAATCTACATATCTCGCACATCTTGTTGAATTGGAGTCTGATTTCTATTGGGTTTTTGAAGACATACTAAAGGAGATTACAGTAAAAATTTGAGAGAATTTAAGTTTCATTTGTGTGATTTATTTCAACATTAGTGGTTTCCATCATGATGGGCCCTGCAACAAGGGGTAAAAAGAATGTTGTCACTCCGAGGAAGACTCCTGATAAGGATGGTGAAACAATCGAGGATGTTACTCATAATGAGGAAATCCAAGAGAAGATCACCTAAGATATATCAGTCATATGTTAAGCGAATGAGAAAGGAGGTCTCTAGAAGAAGAAGAAGAAGAAGCAGACAAAAGAAGAAGCAATGAAAGACGAACAAGAAGAAGAAGAAGAAGAAGAAGAAGAAGAAGCAGAAGAAGACGAAGAAGAAGAAGAAGAAGAAGAAAAAGAAATTGTCAATGAAGAAGAAGAAAAAGAAAAAGACAATGAAGAAGAAGAAGTTCCTAATCAAGCTATTCAACCAATGCAAGGGTACCATGTATTATTCCTCACCTCTTCCTCGATGACACATCAAAATGTTGAAGTAAAGGAAGAACACATTCATCGCCATCAAGAGCTTGATGTAAAGGGAAGACACATCTTGGAGCTGAAGTTAATTTTCCAGACACGCATGAAGCAGCTGGTGACATCAACAATTCCAAGTTACCTCATTACAAGGAAATATTTTCTAAGTGAAGATGCTACATGGGAGGATGAGGAGTTCATTCAAAAGAATCCAAACTTGATTAGCATTGAGGACAATGCTTCTTTGAAGAAGGGGGGCATGCTACACCCTTAATAATAGTGTACATCGGGTTATGAATAGTCGGCTTGTGGCTATCTTGACTCTTTATTAAGCCATATTATCATTAGTATATTGTTATTTAGTTGTTTAGGTCGGCCTAAATCTTATATAGGTGTGTCTAAGTCGGCCTAGGTGATATCCTTGGCATAAATAGGTATATATAGGAGGTTGTGAGTCTTATTTCATGAGCAAGTTGTGAAGTGTGTTCTCATTAGAGATATTTGGAGGTTTGCCCCCTCGAAGTGGCTTGTTATTCTCAATTATTATGAAGTATTTGCAACATATTTCATATCATATTCTCTATTGTGCAAGTTATTTCATAACAAACTCATCAAGATCCCAACGAAAAAGTGTGTTAATGATGCAACTACCTGGATCCTAAACCCCCACATCCTTGCATCCATCAAACATTAGGAGATCGAAGCATGTCAAAGTGCTATCAACACAAAACCACCCTCCAACTCCTGTAGATCTCCGATGGATGTGAGGAATACCGAACATGGGTGCAAGGAAATGTATAATAGCTCCTCCTAAGTTGCTAATATGGGTCAAAACTTCAAACTCGTGACTGAAAATCAGACCTATGTGGGAGTAATTAGTATCGCCAATGATGTAGGATGATAGAGTATCATCCAGTTCATGTGACCTTTGTGACAACACCAATCAGCAGAAGAAAGTAATCCGAAGGCTACTCCATTCTCTCTTGATCAAAGAATTCCGTGCGCTAAGATTGCTAGAAAAATCGCATGTTCAACTCCAAGGTTCCGAAATGCTTTGGAATACCCTCAGTCAGCTCGTTGTGATATGCTGTGTATACGAGGGGACTTACACAATTGTTCAGGATGTCGCAGTTGATAGTAGGTTAATGGTTGGAAGGGAATTTTGTACGAATGATTTAGCGTTGAAGTATGGACTTTCCTAAACTAACCAGAATTGTGCGGAATTGAATGGCTGCAAAGATTAGAAAATTTATGACCTAGTCTAAATGCAAGATGTGTGGAGCTCGACTTCAGCAGACTTCAACCAGATTCTACCTTGCCTCACGTTGGACAGCTTCAGCAAAATCGGGGCAATCTTCAAGGGAATAGCGTAAAGTATTCAGATTATAATTCAACATGCATATACCATCAGAACGACACATACAAGCATACGAATCACAATTGAAGTTAAGTTTGAAATGATTTCTAGTCGACCACGCAAGGCAAGCTTGCCGTTAGCAATTTGCTAGTGGTATGGATTTAAACGAAGCTACTTCAATCAAACACCACAAATCCACAGTTAATTACTTGTATGAAAATTATTCTAACTCAAATCCTACTTGAAGTCGAAGGGTGAAGAAACCTCACTAACTGCTAATAATGAAAGACAAATTCACCAATCAATGAAACTCTTTTATTATGATAGCCTTCGTAACAATTCCTTACAAAGTTCTCAAAGGGAGAATTTTCCTTCTTGAAAGTTTCAAACAATGCAATGAAACTATTCTAACTCTAACTGTCTCTCTATGCTCTAGCAGAATGCCCATTCTCTAGTCTCATGATCTAATAATGTACAAATGAGGGGACTCCCCTTTATATAGCTGGCCAATCTCAACTGATGGTCCAGATCAAATTACAATGGATGGCTCGGATTGAGCCACATAAACCCTAGACAAGATTCTGCCCTAAAAACTGCTAGAAGGTGGAGTGGCGTAATTAATGAGTACAAAGATAGTAGATTCCTCCTTTGACCACTATGGGCAATTAAAATTAATGCCCACAATCCTTCTAGAAGATTCTCGTCTAGGACCCTGTTCGCATTGTTCTTTTCTCTGACTGCGTAAGCTACGAACCCGACTAGCATTGCATCAACTTCCTGCTCAAAGATTGCCGAAGTAAGGTTGAGCTGATACTCAAGGATAGCAATCGTTTGCTCCTACCGGTCACAAGACTTTTTCCAACTCTCGATGGATTTGTAATGTCCCCATTTTGGCCGCCGTTAGCTCTTCATTTGGTTTTAGCCTATTTCCAGAAATTCGTAGGCTTGTCTGAGGTAAAATCAGGGTTTCCTTCTTCGGAGGTTCTATGGCATTTTAGGGAGTTTACTATTTATAGTAAATTCTATTTTTGGCAGTATGCAGTTTTTAGTCTTTAGGTCTTCTTTTTTCAGTTGGAGCAATTAAATGAGTTCAAGTTTTGGCTTCTGAAAACTTTATATTAGTGAATTTCGTAAATAAAGGCATTAATGTTATAATTTGCAATTGACCCATTGGCCTAGGGAAATAACTTTATGTTGTTCTTAAAAGGTGGACTTGAAGGGGGACGCCTCCATAAGAATTAAATATTAATAAAGTCTCTAATGCCTTGAGGAAAAGTGGACGCCATTTTCATGAGGAGTTAATATTTTTTAAAAAGTTTAATGTTGCTTGAAATGGGACGCCATCTTGAGTAATTAAAGGATATTTGGAAATTTGAAGAGTCCTTTGTGTCTTTTGGCGTGCCTTGGAAGGAATTCAAAGAGATATCTCCTTTTCTATAAAAGAGAAGCTTGGCTCCAGCATTTGGTATCCATTGTTAATTGCTAAAATTATTCTTTCGAAATGACATTGTGATTATTTCTTCGAGGGATACTTACCTCCTAGATTGCAATCAATTTCGTGTTTGAGAGACAACACCTAATTGGTTTTTATTGCTGCTTCTCATTCAGACTAGCAGATGGAGTTTAATTGTTGAAGATTTTGGAGTTATTCTTAGTTTTGGTGTTGTTGATATTGCTACAGCTGAAAGTGTTTTTTATTAACAGCTTTTTAAGCAAATTATATATCATTCTGGGTATGTTTGCAAAGTGTTTCTAGCCCCAAGGCGACCGCTTCCACAAGAGATTGGAATTTATTTCCAAGTCTTTGATTTTATATTGCTAAATTGCCCTTCTCAAGAGTTTTACCATTTGGAGAGCATTGAGAATTGTGCCATAAATTAATGGATGACTTTTGAGGTTGTTTCTTCATCTTGTCATGGGCGCCTATCCTCCAGAGGTTCATTGCACGTTGTTTCATGCCGTTCGGAGGTATTTTGGTGAAGTTATGAGCATTTAATTGATTCTTATACTTGTTGGTTATTCATTTCCAAAATTGCAGATTTATGTCAGACTTGTTAGTTTTTGATATAATGCTGGTTTGAGCTTCATTTTATATCATTATTGTATTGTAAGAGTTAGAGGAAGTGTTACTCTAACCATTGATTGATTTGGAAGCATATCTTTCTTATTTGCAGCTGTTTAATTCATTGTAAAGCTGATTAGTAGTAATAACAGCTATTTATTTTATTTGCTGCAATTAGTTTTAATTTCATACTCCCACGATTGAGTGGCTGAGTTTAAATAATCATCTTTCTTTAATTGCAAGTTTCCCCCCACCAAATAAATGGTTGTGTGGACTGTATACCCGCTACGTTAATAAGTGGAAGTGAGGATTTAAATGGCCGGCTTGCCGCCTTTAATAATGTAATAATCTTATCCACTGAATAAGTGGAGTATCCCCACTGCTCGTGGATGCCTGCATCAGCAGGTGAATTGTAGTTTCAATTGAGTTTATTCCTAATGATCCTCTGACCATATGCTATCACCTCGCCCACATTGGGATCTGGGTAAACTTTCTTGGTTAGAGTTACTTTCTATACTGATTTGCATTTGGAGCTAACGCTAATTAGTGATTGGTTGATGATTTGTGTGTTAAATTTTGGAAAAAATTTAAGGGGAATATTTCAGGATTCCTGTGTGCTCTGAATGATAGCTGAGAATGTGGAGATATTTTCAAATTCCAGTTGAGCAAACACCCTCATCTCGGAGAAGAAAGGCTGCAATCTCCCTTTTAATCCATCTATTTCCACTTCCTCAGGAGTTAGTCTTTTGGCGAACAATGCCTCCAGTGTGTTGAAGATGCGTTCGTGAATATTTCCCATTGCCTTTCTGATCTTAGATAACTCTGCCTTTGTTGTGTCGAAAAAGCCTCTGCCAGTGAATTCAGTGCAATACCACCCTGGAAAATCATATCTATCCCCAGCCTGAATCACCCATTCATCAACCAAAGTCTGTATTGGAATGCGCATCGGAGCAACTAGGCGAGGAATGGTCGTATCCTGGAATATATGCATGTCGTTCCAAGCCTGCTCGATGTTCTCGAAGCGAGAGAGGATACCAGAAGCATGTTGGAAAGAGGAGACAAGATCTATCCTGAATCTCTCAGCCTCAGTGCGGACATCGCCAATCCACTTATTGCGGAGTGCGATAGACGATTAGCGACTGCTCCTTTGTTGCTTCCACTTCATTCAGTCGAGGCTCGTCTGTTTCCATATGCTGGCTGTCCTCCCCAAAACCCCGAACTTCAGGCTCCATAATATCTTCATCCTCAAAAAGTGCTTCGAGTGCACGATCCAATCGACTGTCTGTTTCCATTTCTTCACCTTCATCCGGCTGATCAGCACTCTCAGGAGCAGAGGCACTCTGACTGTCTGGCTCCCTAAACAATGGCTAGTTAACTTCTTCCATATCCTGCTCTTTAGCCGCTCTAACCCTCTGATCCGGAAATACTGACACCTCTTGCACACTTGAAGAGTGAGCCAACAACTCTATGGGCAATGCCTCCTCCTTTCTTTGAGGCTCAGGTTGTATTGGCTCCTCTACTCGCATCTTTGCTGGTTGGGAAATTTGTTTCCTCTTCCTTGCCGACATCGGTGGTCTCCGATCGCCCATGAGATTGTACGAGAGGGCAATTGATCTTCTCTTTAGCCTGTGAACATGCCCCTCCACCCAACTCCTCGTGAAAGTTAAGACAGGCTTAGACAAAGTGTCTAAGTCTGTGATCTCCGGCTCTGCCCAATTAAGTGTTGGGACTGGTGTGTCCTTCATTGATTCATAGTTCGGGTGCATTATGCTTGCATCTTCATCAACCTAATCTGGAACCTGGAGGACTTCGCATTCTCTGATTAACTTCAGGGGCAACCTGGAGAACATCCTCCTAATCTCAACTTCATTGCCCGCATTTTCCCAAAAGTCCTCTAAATGAGCCCGATGCCTATATTCCTAACCTTGCACAGTTCCAATCTTCCCTCGAGGATCAAAGTCTTGCAGGCTGGTGTGGAAACTGAGGTAATAAAACTGCAATTCATCCTCTGCTTCTTTGGCTGCCTGCAAGGAAGGGCACTCAAGCGAGTTTCCCATGACAATAGGAAAGTGCAATCCTCCTTTTTTCTTCTTCCTTATAATTTTGTTGTAGGCAATGAGTTACCTAGACACCTCGAGCATTATTGTTCTATTTGTGGGATACCTCGGTAATCGGTAGGCATATGAATGGTGTCTCGGCGGCCTTAAATAAGTGAACTTTGGGAATTGGACAAACCAAAACCCGTACTCCTCGATCAACTCTTGTGCCTCTTTAGATATCCTTTGCTGCAATTTCTACTGAAGGTTCCTCGTGATGTACATTGTGAAGGCGTGATTCACTCTTTTGAAGTGAGAGGTGGTCGTCAGATGTAATTGCCTGCATGCTTCATGAATTTTGAATTGACCAGAGCCACCCCCAATCGGCTACTGGTATGTCAGCCCCTTGTATCTTGTCATTCGAGCCAGCATGTAGATGACATATGAGCTCATGTAGAATGTCTTCGTTCTCCTCAGGTTTTTGAATTGCTCATCAATGTTGTCACTAATCATCTTTGCCCAATCTACACTCTTTTCCTTCCAGCACCACGCGGATATAGAAGAACATCCAAGGCTCAAACGCATATGCTTGTGGGCTGTCATTTACCCGGTTGAGCATCATGATCAAATCGCAGTATTCCTGCTTCAGCTCCTCTGAAATGATTTGCTTCGGCAGCTTGGCGCCAGGAGGCTTTGGCTTCCTCATCCACGTAGTGTTGATCCTCTTGGCACACCTTTCAAAAGATGTAGCATACATCTTATCAGCTCTCTCCTTGGACTTGTACAACATTTTGTCCATAACCGGAGTCCGGAATGCTTCGCCAATTGCATCGGGCGTGAAATTTTCCAACAGCTTTCCTTCTGGAGAAACAATTGTCCGGTTGTTCGGATTGTAGTGATTCGCACACTCCATAATCAGCTCTGGACATCGAATGGCTGGTGGAAAAACGGCAGCTGAATACAACCCGCTTCTCACAATGGTGTGCGAAGTTACCGACGAAGGATAGCCACCCTGCCCATATATTCTTCTCTTGAAGGCCTCGAGGTTGAAAGAACCGAGGTTGGTGTCAATTAGACCTCCCAGCTTCGACACAAACTTGGATTCCGGAATAAAAGACTTCTTCAGCTGTTTAATAATGGCCTGCTTAGAAGCATTTTCTTTGCCAACCTCAATATTTCCAGCTCTGGCTGCAGCCTTGCTTGTTCGGGCAGCATCCCCTCTTCTACTTTCAGCCATCTGCAAAATAAAAATCAAGCATTATAATTCTAACTTAAAATAAAATAAAGTTTCGTGAGATGGCTGGCAAGTGGAGTTGGCTTCAAAAAGAAAATAAAAATCTTCAGCACTAAAACTTCAACTCCAAACCTCGAGAAATACAACACCGAAATTAAAACTCTAAACTTCAGCAACTTGTAGCCACAACACTTTCAGCTCTTCGAACAAAAATCAATCTCAGCTCTTTTACTTCAAAATTTACTTCTTCTCAACACCCAACACTCTCAACTTCAGTAATTTTGAAAAATAATCGAACTCAGAAATTTCTCACTTGCTGAACGATCACTTGGAGCTTCAGCACTATTTTCAACTCTGCAACTCTGTGAAGAAAAATGAAAAGCCTCGGAGTTTTTCTAACTGAAAGCAAACACCCAATTTAGTAGTCGCCATTAATTCACTCCCCCACTACTTAGAAATTTTCCAATTGAGGAGAGAATATTCCTAGTTATCATACAGTCATCATAGAAATTTGCTATTATTAGAGATTCTTTCCTCGTTCGAATTTAAAATTTCCCTCCTCAACTGGCAATTATTTCCAATTGACTGAAGTATTTTGAGAAACTTATTAAAATTACTCCAGCATAAAATTTATTTTCAAACAATTGCGTATTAAAATTTAAAATTTAATCCAAACGCCTTTTATTTCACCCGAGAAATTTTATTTATTTTCCATCGCCTTAGAAAAATCCACTTTTCGATCGTGAGCTCTGGTATTTTAAAATTGCTAGGCAAAATTATTTTCCCCTCAAAATAAATTCCAAAATAAACTTCCCCCTTAATAAATATTTTTCAAGTTCAAAACTTCATGTGTCTAACCAAAAGGGGGGATTTAATTTCTTAGACTTTGAAAAATAATTATAATTAAATTTTAGTTGACTTCCAACATGGGAAAAATTTAATTTTATTTGAAACACCTTAGGAAAATTCTATTATTTCACCTCACAAAAATCTCCATTTGATTTTCATCTTAGGTGCATATCCTCTTCTTCACAGGCGCATATGTGGCCTTGGACTTTCATTTTAGATTCACACGCCTTGGAAATATTTCCAACACCTCTCCAAAGCTGGTGTATTTGATATTGCAACCTTTAAATTTAAAACACTTAGAAAATTACAAATTTCTTCTTCCAATCAAGGCGCATATGACAGGCCATCCTTCAAGTTTGCAACACTTTGAAATTTTCTATCTTACTAGCAAGGGCGCATATGGGGGTTAGTGCTTTCAGCTTACAACGTTTTATTTCCATCACTCTCTAGCTTCTGCCATGGCGCATATAGAGGGTTTAGCTTTTAGTCTCAATGCCTTAGAAATTTCTTAAGGCTTCCTTTTTTTTCAAGGCGCAAACAAGGCGTGTAGGTTTGAGTTTGAACACCTTAGTAAATTTTCAATACCCTCTCCTTCCTTAAGGCGCATTTGAGGAATTCTACTTCAAGCTTTCCACGCCTTAGCAAATCTTTTGATCGCTTTATCTTGGCTGGGCGCATATGACCCCTGGGGCATCAAGTTTTAATAACTTAGAAATTTTTTGAGGCCCCTCCAAGGTTGGGCGCATATGAGGTATGCTACTTCCAATTTGCAATACTTAGAATATCTCACTTCCAACTCTTCTCAAGGTGAGTCGCATTTCACCCCCTCTGCATCCATTTTGTGACACTTAGAAAGTTTCTTATCAACTCCTTGAGGTAGGCGCACATGAGGGGTAGAGCTTTGAGTTTTAACACCTCAGAATATTTCTAAGTACTTCTCCTAGTTAAGGCGCAAATAAGGTGTGCTACTTTCATTTTCCATCCTTAGAAACTTTTCCCTACACCTTCACAAGCTTAGGCGCATATCATGTATGCTACTTCCATCTTCAAATGCTTAGCATAACTTCCATGTCTTTCCAAATTAGTCTTTGCTTCCAGCATTTTATACATTTGTGATTTATGTATTATCATATCAAAAACAGAAAAAAATTACAGACCCCCATCACGCAGCATCAATTATCGAAGGTTAGAGACAGCAGGTTTCTTACATATTGTCTTGGTATGGGAGTGATATATGTCTTGGAAATGTTAATAATGATGACCATCTTGAAGTGGGAGAATGTGTGCATGAGATCCATGAATACACTAATGAAAGGTATGAACTAGATGCCGATGTTATTATTGTAAACAATAGTTCATTACCTCTATATGATTTTGGTTATCATGTGATGATGGATGAAACTCTACGCAATTGTAGTGTTATGTTTGATGAAGAATACAAGGTATGGGATCCATGTAAAATTCTTATTTCATGGATGGGTTTTAGGCAAAATTGCAGATTTGAAGTTGTTGTTCGCCGCCCGATCAGCCAGCTCACAATTTTTGTTGCTTGCAATCAGATGGTTTGGTCTTTATTTTCAGACAATACATGGAGTATTTATCAATGGAAGTTTAATGTTGATGTTAACTTTGGCACCTCAAATCTCTCTCATAGAGAGAAATGCATTAAAGCAAATCATAGAAGATCACTAAAGCTAAGTCTCCTTCTCAGCTAGGGCTTGATTCTCCACAATTCCAAGCTTGTCTCGAAAGTACACAAACTTTACTCTTACAAGAGGCTTGGTGAGAATGTGTGTCGTCTGCTCGTTAGTGCTGATATACTTCGACTGAATTGCTTTCCTCAATACCATATCTTTAATATAGTGGTATTTGATCTCAACATGTTTAGTTTTGTCATGAAACATTGGGTTGACAAAAGGCTTCACACAACTTTGATTATGACAATGAATGACAGTTGAATCCATCGATTGTCCAAACAATCTTGCAAGGAGCTTCCTATGCCACATTGCTTCTCGACTTGCCACACAACCTGCAATATACACGGCTTCTGCAGTGTTCAGTGCTACTAAAGACTGCTTCTTGCTGCACCAGGAGATCATCGCAGACCTCAAACTAAAACAACATCCAGACGTGCTCTTCTGATCAATGACACGCCCTGCCCAATTAGAATCAGTATATCCATGCAGCTTGAAGTCCACACTAAAAGAATATCTCAAGCCATACCCAACTATGCCACGCAAGTATCTCAAGATATGCTTCGTTGCAACTAGATGTATTTGCCTTGGTTTACACTTGAACTAACTAAGTGCACTCACTGCATAGCAAATATCTGGTCTAGAATTGACTAGATACATCAACGATCCAATCAACTGTCTATAGATAGTAGGATCCACCAGATCTGAACTAGCTGCAGCCTCCTTAAGCTTTTGAAAGTTGGTCTCCATAGGCGTAGACATGTATTTGCAATTCATCATACCAAATCTCTTCAAGATGTCAATAGTATACTTGCCTTGACTCAGAATGAACTCATCCGGCTTCTGCCATACTTCTAAACCAAGGGAGTAGTGCATGAGACCAAGATCCTTCATTTCAAATTCAGAAGCTAACTCCTTGCATTTGATAATGAGGTGATCTTTTCTAGTAAGAATTAAATCATCAACATAGAGAACCAAGATTAGTGCTTTGCCATCAATTACCTTGAAGTAAAGGTTTGAATCAGCATCATTCCTGGAGAAGCCCAAGCTTATCAGGTATCGATCAATTCTTTCGTACCAAGCACGAGGAGCCTGTTTAGGGCTGCACAAGGTCTTTTTCAACCTGCAAACATGAGACTCCTTCCCATGA
Source organism: Sequoia sempervirens (assembly GCA_007258455.2). Classification (NCBI taxonomy): domain Eukaryota; kingdom Viridiplantae; phylum Streptophyta; class Pinopsida; order Cupressales; family Cupressaceae; genus Sequoia; species Sequoia sempervirens. Next base: position 327,601 of record VDFB02364882.1, read on the forward strand.
ACCTCAAAGCAATCAGGTTGCTCAATATACACCTCTTCCTCGATTACACCATTCATAAATGATGTTTTCACGTCCATTTGGTGTATCTTCCATCCTTTAGATGCTGCAATAGCAATGATGGTCTTGACGGATGTATCATGAGCAACTGGAGCAAAGGTTTCCTCATAGTCTACTCCCCCTTTTTGAGATAATCCTCTAGCCACAAACGTAGCCTTGTACTTCTCGATGCTTCCATCAGCCGCATGGTTGAAATTCAAGAGCCACTTAGAAGATACCATAGATTTTCCTACAGGTCTAGATACGATGTCCCAAACATCATTCTTGAGGATGGATTGATACTCTTCAATCATAACATCTCTCCATACTTGCTGACTAGTAGCTTCCTCAACACTGTAAGGTTCAGACTCAATGATTTGACTCATCAATGCAACATAGCTTGAAAATTTGTGAGGCCTCTTTCTTTCTCTGAATGTTCTTCTCAGGGCTGCAAACCTTTCTGCCTCCTACATTGTTTGCTTGGCCCAAAGAGGTCTCTTTCGACCAATCACAATGTCTATAGGCCCATCAATAGGTTCCAAAGGCTCAACTAGATCATTAGCTTCTTTAGGATTAGTAGCCTCCCTCTAAATCTCAGGAGTATGGTCAACTTCCATGTCCTAAGGAGATTCTTGGTCTTCATTGTCTATCTCCAAATCAGTGCCCTTAGATTTCTTGAATGCAACATCTTCTTCAAATGAAACCTCCCTGCTGATTTCAATCAACTTCTGACCTCGAATCTACACTCTGTAGGCTTTTGAAGACTCACTATAGCCCACAAAGATTCCCTTCTTGCCAGATGGTTCCAACTTTGTCCTTTTATCTTTAGGTACATGAACATACACTGGACAACCAAAGATCCTCAAATGACTTACTTCTGGCTTCACCCATGTGAATGCTTCTTCGGGAGTCATGTTTCGCAAAATGCGATTAGGGCTTCTATTTTGAACATAAACAACTGTCTTAGATGCTTCAGCCCAAAGGAAGGTTTGCAGATCTTGATCATGAATCATGGGTTTGGCTGCTTCTACAATAGATCTGTTCTTCCTTTCCGCAACACCGTTCTATTGGGGATTGTAAGGGACACATAACTCCCTCTTAATCCCTGCCTGAATACAAAAGTTCTGGAATCTTCCAGAGTAGTACTCTCCTCCGTTATCGGATCTCAGTACTTTGATCCTCTTCCCGAACAAGTTCTCTACTTGAGCTTTAAATTCCTGGAATCTTTCAAGTATTTTCTCATGTTCCTTAGACTTTAAGAAATAAATCCAAGTCTTTCTAGATTAGTCATCAATAAAAATAATGTAATACAAGAAACCACTCAAAGAAACAACATACATTGGACCACATAAATCAGAATGAATAAGGTCTAGAATTCATTTAGATCTACTTTCACTACTATGAAATGGACCTTTAGTATTCTTACCCAAAGCGCATCCTGGGCAGGTACCTTCATGCTCTAGGTTGAGTTTAGGAAGACTCGTGACCATCTTCTCCATGGATGGAAGTGCTCTAAAGTGAAGGTAAGCAAATCTTCTATGCCAAAGCGCACACAAACTTGATGAATCATGCAACAATGCCTGAAATGGACAAGTGCAAAGTTTGTAGAGACACTCTTGACGAACACCAATCACACAACCATCCTTGATGCTTGAGTTCTTTGGCCATGCAAGAACTTTTCCTTCAGACAATACAATTTGATATCCCTTGTCCTCCAATGCTGAGATAGAGACAAGGTTCCCCTTGATACCCAGAACAAATAGCACATCACTCAACTGTAAAGAGATGCCAAAATCTAGGTGAAGAGAGGAGGTCCCAACTCCTTTCGCAGAATAACTTGCATCATCACCAATAATGATTTGATCACTAGAATCTCTCTCCACCAAATCAGATAGATGCTCTCTAGATCTGGTGATGTGGTGAGAGGCACCACTATCAATTAACCAAGTATTGTTGTCGGTAGGCACATTGCTTGATAAAGCAGAATAGAATAGAAAACCACTTGAATCCGTTTGTGGAGAGATCTCACCCACATTTGCAATTGAAGCCTGCTGCTTAGGTCTGGTTGGGAAATCCTTTGCATAGTGACCAAACTTGTCACATCTAAAACATTGAATGCGAGAAAGGTCCTTCTTCTTCTTAGATGCAGGGGCTCCATCAGATCCTTTATCTCTATTCCTCTTGAAGTAGCCTTTCTTACCTTCTTTCGTTTCTTCTTCAAGGATTGAGCGGCAAGAACATGAATGTCTTCATTTGTAGAGCTTTGTCCAATGCCTCTCGCAGCCAACCATGACTCTTCTTGAATCCAACCGGTCCTCAAACGATCAAACTTAGGAAGTTTTGATCTCTCACTGATTCCTTGAATGAATGGCTCCCAAGATGGAGGAAGACCATTAAGAGCCAACATAGCCAAAACCTTATCATCCACCAAATGCCCAATGGTAGAGAGTTGATCTCTCAACTCGGTGATCTGCATGAAGAAAGTGACGACGAAATCTCCTTTCGCTATCTTGATATGATGAAGTTGTTGCTTTAATGCAAGAGCTCGACTTGTGTTATTAATCTCATACATCTCTTCCAAGGTCTTGAACATCTCGCTTGCTGATTTCAACTTGGAGATGATTGGCACATTGTGGTCTTTCACAGAATCAACCAACATCTTTTCGCTTTAGTGCCATTCCTCTTCCATTGTGACTTCTCATTCTCATTGGTTGGTTTAGGAACTTTTCCCTCCACGAACTCAGCTAACTCATTTTCCTCCAAAGCTAGCATGACTCTAAACTTCCAAGATGTGAAGTTTTATGCGCCCTCAAGTCTATCTTCGATCTTCAGCTCGTTCACTATCTTCACAATAAGATAGATGCAATCAAGGATGAGAATAAGAGAGGAGGGTAGCGCTGCTTGAATAAATCTAATCACGATCTTTCTTATACCCGCTCTAATACCATGTTAGTTTTATAATCAGATAATTAAGGCAGAAATTTAATTGAATATTAGACACAATAAGACAACATATACCTTGGGAAAACCCTCCAACTTGAGGGAGAAAAACCCAACAAAAATATATCACTTATATATTGAATAATAAGCAGCAATTTTCTTTACAACAAGGCCAATAGCAAGGTCGATTATCAACACCTTACTAGATAGAAAATAATATAATATCGATCTCCTTGAGATGATAAACTTCGACCCTCTTGAAGACTTCGATCTGCTGAAGGTAAGTGCAAACTTGAACAAGAATGAATGAATGATAATGAAGAAGAGTGAGTGCCTATAAATACAACATGAAGGTGGCTTCCCCAAGAGATGTGTCTCTTCTTCAAGAGGTTGGCCAATCAAAAGATATGTCTCACGAAGAGTGGCGAATTCCACATGAAGTCGGCCACACAAATTAATTATGATTTAATAGAAAGTGAAGCTCCCCTTCACTAAAGGATACCATCAACAAATAAATAGCCGTTAGGCTATATTTAATTTATTGCATTATAGAGAAATCGCGGCTAGAAGTAGAGGCCAGCGGCTGCTAACATCAACAAGGCATTTTGTCAAACAGTTATAGGTTGGTGCTAGAATTTATTAATAACTTATTCCCATGAGCTTTTTTCCACACAATTCATTTCATATACTTTACTGAGTTCGAAGTTAGAGTTCATTTATGAGAGGGAAAATCTTCATTTCATCTCATGAAAGAACAATTTACAATATCTCTTAGCTATATATACATTCAAGCCATTCAACATAGGAAACTGATGAATTCAGTCAGAAAGTTTAATGCTCAATACATTCCAATAGATTTACAATACCAAGTTATAATCTATGAAGAGCACAAAGATATACTGAGAGGTGGAAGGGAGGGTGGCGGGTGGGTGTGAATAAGTATATCAACAAACTTCTAACCTGTCAACTTTTACCAACCTTAAACTCTAACACAATATCAACCATGCAAGAATATAACCATATGAACAAGTTGACACCAAGACATGTTTGACATCAATGACAACATTTCCAACGTACCACTAGATGAGATCGACTCACCTTGAGCTCTCTAGAAACTTGGCCCACCTGAATCATCAATCTTCCTATTTGCTCCAACTCCTCCACATAGCATTGTACTATTCCCATTGGATCCGATGGGTCTGGCTGGGACATTTCTACTACTAGTCCACTTGTGAGTCGCCCTCCTCATCCTTCTCATCATCAATGGCTAGGGAAGGGTCCTCGCCCTCCCAAGGGGTTTCCCTGATTGTCTTGTCAGGCTCATGTATCGCTGTCACTGGCTTCGTGGGTTGTGTAGGTGTCTCCTCAGAAAGTCTGGCCGTCCCACTCTGCTGTGTGGATGGCTGGACCTCCCTCGCCCAGCAACCCGTCTGAAGGACTCTCAACCGGTTGCTCCAGTTGCTCGGCCACTTCTAGTATGAGGCCCACCTATCCCAGCCAATTGTCGATCTGAGCCGCCCCTGGTGCCCCTGGCGGTGTGATAGGGGAAGCCTCCTCATGTGTCGTGATCGTCCCCCACGTTGGTGCCTCCATTGGTATTGCAACCATTGAAGCTGTCGATCTAGGTATTGTGTCAAGTGAAGGAGCCTCTGGAAATATCTCCACAGTAGCTATGGAATCTGGGTTACCTTTTGGCATTGGTTCCCCAGAAGCTGCTAATGCAGTGGCTGCCCATCGTGACGATATGGCAGTGAGTGGTGCCCAGCCTAGCGCTGCACCAGGTGATGAGGCTGCTACTCTTAGTGTTCGCCCGACTCCAACTAGCGATACTAGGAGGGTGAAGGTCACTGTCTGTGGGCTCTCCCTGACTAGCGGTGCTGGAAGAGTGAAACTGGCTGGCTGTAATAGTGGTATTTTGGTCTCTCCTACTTCCAATGTTGCTTGGCCGCCTATAGCCATGAAGACTTCCTCATCCACTGGTGAACTGGAAGCCAATGTCGAGGAAGACAAGTCAATGGGTTCCCCTTGTTCGAACGCTTCACCCTGCTTAGATGCCTCTTCGGCCGATGTTTCCTCTTCCTTCGATGCCTCCTTCTGTTTCCTCTTCTTCCTTGCAATAGTGCCTTCACCAACTTGCTTTAATTCCAATCCTTTCCACTAAAATGTCATTGGCAGCCCCGGGTCCAGATGAGTGAGGGGCTACAATCAGCCCCATTTGCCTTCAAGTACTTGTGTGTGAACAACATCCATGAAGAGGGCAATGGCATGCTGCGTCATATAAAAAGCTCTGTGCCGTTGGGATAAGAATTCTCGCATCCGCTCTGAAAGTAACCGTGCCCAATTGTACACTCGGCCAACGCTCAATCCCACCATGTAATCTACCATCCAGATGGCAATTTTGGACGGTCGGTTGACACCTTTGAGCCGACAGTTCATTAAATCTAGCAAGCACTTCCATTCGCCAGTCGCCAGATAATGTTTCTCGAGGCCTCTGTTGCCTGCATTCCATATAGTTTCTACTTGCCCACCGATGATGATATCTATTTCTGTCCCATTCTCCATAATGTTTTATTTGTATTTTACAGTTCTTTTCCTTATGACAAAAATTGTTGCACTTGTAGCAATAGCCATTGAAAAGATAATAGTGTCTAGTTACATGCACCCTCCTTGGTGGAGGCTTTTTGAATGTGGCATTCTTTCCTTTTGGAGGTGTGCTTTTATTTATGAAGTCCTTTGGTGTATCGGCATGTCCTATCTGATTTTCTTCACTTTATTTCTTTTGAGGTTCTCCAGCCTTTGAATTTGACTCTTCTTTGGTAGCCTCTTTGTTTTCTTCAACCCCAAGTCCACACTTGATGGAAGATAATCTTTGAGAGTTGATTATCTTTTCCAACATTTCACTACTCTTTTCAAACTTAGTGCACTAATTAAATTTGTGATTTGATTTATCTAATTCCTTCTTTATCAAGATGATCTCAAGTTCTAGCTTGTCGCATTCAAGAGACTTTTCTTTTAGCTGTTTCCTTACCTCTTACTCAATTTGTTTGGCCTGTTTGATTTCCATCTTTAAGTCCATGATCACTTTTTCTGATTTTTCTTTTGTTTCCTTGTCCTCTTGACATTGTGATTTGAGCCTTGAATTCCTCTTCCTGAGCTTCTCAATCTTACGATAGGCATACTCAAGTTCGTCCTCAAGATCTGCTTTATTATGACTTTCATCATAGTCTTCTTCATATGCATCAAATCCTTCTTTGAGGTTTTTATCAAAAAGAGCTCCCTTTGCATTGGATTTATTTGTCAAGCTTTTGCTTGAATGATCTTCTTCTAAGTTCTTTACTTCAATACTCTCTTCCCCTAGCGTGTTCTCTTTTATTTTACTCCCAAGACTATCTTCATTTATCACTTCATCATTTTTTATTTCCATGTGTATTCCAAGTGCCACTTCATCACTGCAGTTGGCTTCTTTGATATCAATACAATCATTATTGTATATAGAATGGGTTTCTCTTTCAGAGAAAACATCGTCCATTACTTTATCCCTTGTATTTGGTGTTTTGTTACGAGAATTCTTCTTAGAATTCTTTCTTCCCTTACACAATATCAACCATTGAAGAATATAACCATATGAACAATTTGACACAAAGATTTTACGTGGAAAGCCTTACAGGAGAAAACCATGGTACAAATAATGTACTTTATGAATCATACAAGTTTTACAATGAATGTAGGCACCGACGTACTTGAATCACCAACTTTCACAATTTAGTAGGCACCAACCCACAAGGAGCACCAACACCTATCTCTGATTTAGTAGGCACCAACCCACAAGGAGCACCAACACCTATCTCTGATTTAGCAGGGACCAACCTACAAGGAGCATCAACTCCGATCTTTGATTTAGTAGGCACCAACCCTCACTTGCCAAGCACCAACTTAGCAAAAGATAATAACTTCAAGATCAATGTTCCAACTTCAATGTTGCATCCTTATTTGAAGTCGCATTACTTCAAAGGAGAATTGCACATTTTCAAGAATAAATTGTTTTATTCTTAATTAAGTTTTTGGTAATAAGACTTTGTTTAATAAATCACACCATATCAAGAATAAATTGGCATGCTTTAATAAAATTGCATTATCTCTTCTAGTGATTACTTTAAGGACGTTTGATTATGAGATTAATTTCTATTAGATCGCAATCTTCATCCTTTGGCTCATGGTCACATGTTTCTTAACTGCCGCTTCTTAACTGATTTTTGTTTTTCAAGTATCATGGCTGCTACAAGCTTTTCTTTAAAGAATCATATGTGTCAATTGAATACTTTGTAACTTTGCTCGCTTCTCATATATTTGATTGCAGTGTTAAAATAGATTCCACCACCTCCTATTTTGTCTTATGTAAACTTCATTCATTGATCTTAATTTACCATTCATTAATACACCAAAATGTAATCAGATCTCTTTGATATGATCGCATCATATTATTAATTGATCTTCTATGATCACATCATATTATTGATTGATCTTCTTTTCATAATATTCTCATATCTGTTCATATATGATCGGGCTGCCTTTTTGTATCAACTTTCTAATATACTCTTTGATTTGAGCAATTTAGACTTCCTCCGATTTGTCTTTAATATATGCAATATCAATATTGTTCATATCTTGTTCCTTGGATATGTAGTATACTTAGAAAATTATTTCCTTTTTGGCCACATTTGACATGAATGACAATTTGTTCAACAATCTTGTCCAATGCCTTTGACATCATTGACAACATTTGTCTTCTCATGTTTGACATCAATGACAACATTTCCAACAATCTATGCATATTTCCAGCAATAGATATTTTAAACTGAGCAAACATAAATGTTGGCAACACTATTTCAAGGTAATGTAAATACTCTATTTTTTGACCTGGACAAGATAGCACCAACATGTTGCTTTAATTCATTCATTTGCATGGCTCCTTTGTATATGAAATGTCTTCAGCCTTATTATATGAAATGTCTAGGAGGCATTGGTAAAGGATTATAAGGACCCACGTACCTAATCATTCAACCATCGTAACATATGACTCTCACCAATATACTTGCCTTCTGATATGAGTTGCATATTGTATTGCAGTTTCAAACGCAAAGGGGAATATGAATAGCCAAATGATAATAATAATCAACTGAGAAGAATATAAATGTCATTCCCTTGCTTGTACTCCTATGATAGCCACCGGCAAATTGCTAGTGTCCCAAGCTGACGGAGATTCTTATCTGACTCCCTATGCCACACAAGCTCAAAACTCATGCTATTTTCAAAGTCTCGGTGAAAGGAAAGCTCAAGGAAAATAATTGATAAAGCCCGATAATCTTAAAAACACCAGTCTCGAATCAATTAACACCTCCACAATATATATTCGGTTCTCATTTGTTGTCATGAACTGGTGTCTCCATCAGACTAAACCCAACTACAATGTATTGCGACACACCAAATATGCCCGCGCTTGCAATATTCGTTACTCCTTCAGAATCACTGCTACTATCATTAAAACGACATGCTTTGGCCTGACCCATCATCAAATGTCATATATTTTGAAGTTACGATTATATAAACTGTCCCTTTTAATATTTTGGAAATTCAAAGACTCCACGTTATACTAGTGCAGCGCTTTATATTTCATTGGTTCAATATTAAAATATTCACCACCTTTCTCATCATCCACCGTGTTGCTCCTCTCTAATGTATGCCTGTTAGCTTTACAGTTGCGTCCACAGAACAACTTTGAATGACCGTTCAGCTTCTCCTGACGGGTCTGATGACATGCGTACACTATCAAAATGGTAAAGCCCATATTCAGGCCACTATTGATATTTTCTCACCTGCATTTTCACTCGGCTACAAAAAACTTCACTATCGAATTCTTCAAAGTTCTTGATAGATCCCAGTTTGCTTAAATTTCACTCATTCTTCAAAGGAACGGTGGTTACTCATGTTAGTTTGATGATCAGATGTAATGCACAGAAAATTAATTCAAAATCAGACACAATAACACAACAGATACCTTGGGAAAACCCTCCTCTTCAGGGGAAAACCCAACAACAAATATCTCTCTATTATATATTAATAATGGCAACAAGTCTCTTTACAATAAGGCCAATCTCAAAGCCTATATGGAGCACCTTCACAAGATGCAATGATAACAAGTAATCAGCACTTCCTTGTAACTCAGATCTGCCCTTAAGAAATTCGCTATCTGCTCTTGATAATTCACAATCTGCTCTTGATAATTTGCAATCTGCACTTCATTGATCTGCTCTTCAAGAATTCACACTTGGAAGAGAAGAAATGCTCGAACTTGATTGATGCCCAAATGGAGTGGAATGATCTTGTATTTATACAACCTGAAGGAGAGAGGTCTCACCTTTTCATGCAAGGTGGGCCATCATAAAAATATAATTTCAATTTAATAAATACAATTTACAAGGAAGGTCGGCCAAGAAGATAATTAAAAAGTTGCCATGTGAAGTGCCTCTTTAGTACTTTACATTGAATAATCACATATAAATAAGTATGAAGTCGGAAGCTCCAATTACATCAACAGTCCCTCTCAGCTAGGTAGGAATACTTCCTACTGCACAAGACACATCACCTCATCGTGATGTCAACCACATTGCTACAACCATATGCGGAAAGGAAAGATATCACCTCATCATGATATCAGATATCACCTCAACGTGATATCAACCATAATGGCTACAACCATGTATGGAAAAGAAAGATATCACCTCAACGTGATATCATCCATAATGGTTACAACCATGTATGGTATGTACAAGTGTTCATCACTTGCGTGATGTTGTCACCTCAACATGACTTTCACCATGGCTCTCCCAGAGGGTGAAACACAAGTACAAGAAAATCATCACGGACTCTCACATGTGATGTTGTCATGGAGTCACACACATGACATCCACCATGGCTCTCCCAAAGGGTGGAACAAGGGCTTTCACCTCGAACTTCTCTCATAGAGAAAAACTCATTAAAGAGATCATTGATACTGAGACTCCTTTTCAGTTAAGGCTGTATTCTCCACCATACCAAACTTATCTCGAAAGTACACAAACTTTATCCTTGAGAGAGACTTGGTGAGAATGTCTGTCATCTGCCATCAGTGTTTATATACCTCAACTATATAGCTTTCCTCAATACCATATCTCTGATATAATGGTATTTGATCTCAACATGCTTGGTTCTGTCATGAAACACAGGATTGACAAAAAGTTTCACACAACTCTGTTTATCACAAAGAATGATAGTAGGCTCCATTGATTGTCCAAACAATCCTGCAAGGAGCTTACGAGGCCACACTGCTTCTCGAGCGGCCACATAAGCTGCAATATACTTGGCCTCTGTTGTACTCAGTGCCATTGAAGACTGCTTCCTGCTACACCAGGAAGTCGTTGCAGATTTCAACAGGAACAAATCCAGAGGTGCTCTTCCAATTAGCAACACAACCATCTTCTTTAGGTTCAGTATGCTCCCTCTGAATCTTTAAGTACTTGCATCAACCTTCTGACCTCATCATCTAAGATTGCCTGCAAAGCTTGCTTTAGATAAATGTTTACCAATGCACACCTTTGGTACTATAGAGAGTTCAGGGTAGACCTCCTCGACCTCATAGCAGATCACTCTATTCTGAATCGGTTTGTGGAGCTACGAATATAAAATCCAGATGACTATCTTGTGCAATTCTGATCTCAGCAGCTGAAGAGTTCTTTCAAGGATTTGACACTTGGCCTTGCAACACTTCAACCTTCACTTCTTCTCAATGAGTCACATAACTCCCTCTTGATCCTTGCTTCAAAGCTTGCAAAGAAGACTTCTGGAGGTGAACTCCCTCTAGCCACCAACTCAGTCCCATGGTTGCAAGTTGTGACTCCATGCTTGATCGTTTCTTTGGACGGCATGACTTCCTCACAAGATGCTTGAAGCTCTTCCTCCTTGTGCAATCTCTCATTACTTTCTAGCTCCTCAATCTGCCCTGGAAGCGTTTTAAAGAGAGATTACCAACAGTTTATAACTATCCAAAGAAATATCAAGGCTAGAATCATACAAGGTTTACTATCTCAAGATATAATATGAACACATAAGAGTTTATGAACTATAAATAAAGAAATCAACCTATAAGTGAAATATGAGCAAATATCAAAGGTTCAAAATGAAGGGATAAAGAACTTATCTTTAATTGAATTGAAATATAACTCTTTCTTCCATCTTTTACTCCTCTCGAGAGTGCCAAACTTAGCACAACAAAAAAAAAATCTGCACAACTACAGATTTCTTGAATGCAATATGCAGTTAGCATGTAGAACCAACTCTCTCCAAGAGTTCAAAGCTCTATCACAGTTCATGCATTAGAGAATGAAACCATCGAAATTACAATTCTCTTTTTATTTCAGAGTCACACTCAGAAATCTTCACAACCAACATGCAATAAATGAAATCTTAAAAAAATCTTATGCTGGTGAACACAATTCAAGAGAAACCACTATCTCTCTTTACTAATTACAAGATCCAACTAAATGATATAACTCAACAAACAAAGAATACTTATCTCTTTAAATATTTTGATGGATGCAAATACTAAACGCAGTAAGATATGCTGCTCTTGCGCACAGATCAGCACACAACCTTCACGGCTTGAACACAGGCCCATGACTTAGAATAGAAATTCCCTAGAATCCTTCTGAGAAGAGATCTCATCCACATCCACAAATGAAGCATGTTGATTAGGCCTAGTTGGGCAATCCGTTGCATAGTGAGAAAACTTGTCACAACAAAAACATTGGACTTTGGAGAGGTCCACTTCTTCCTGAATGCGGGAGCACCATCTGACCCTTTATCTCTATTTCTCTTGAAGTATCCTTTCTTTCCTCCTTTTCCTTTTTTCTCTGAGGATTGAGCGGAAAGAACATGAATGTCTTCATTTGTAGAGCTTCGACCAATACCTCTCGCAGCCAACCTAGACTCTTCTTGAATGCAATCTGCCCTCAAACGATCAAACTTGGGAAGTTTCGATCTTGCACTGATTCCTTGCAAACTCCCAAGATGAAGGAAGACCATTAAGGGCAAGCCTGGTCAAATCCTTGACATCAACAAAATGACCAATAGAAGACAGTTGATCTCTCAATTCGGAAATCTTCATGAAGTAAGTGATGACAAATTCTCTTTCTGCCATCTTCACATGATGAAGTTTTTGCTTCAATGCAAGTGCACGGCTTGTGTTGTTGATCTCATACATCTCCTCCAAAGACTTAAACATCTCCTTTGTCGTCTTCATCGTAGAGATGATGGGAACAATATGATCCTTCACGGAATCAACTAACATCTTCTTTGCCTTAGTATCTTTCTTCTTCCATTGAATTTTCTCTTCCTCTTCACTAGGCTCAGAAACTTTGCTCTCCACGAACTCAGCTAATTCACTTTATTCCAAGGAGAGCATAATTCTGAATCTCCAAAATGTGAAATTTGATGCTCCCTCAAGTTTATCCTCAAGCTTAAGACTGATCACCATCTTGACGAAGAGATAGAAGTAAACAACGATGAGAGAGAGAGTAAAGAGTATTGCTATAATAACAATCTGATCAAGATCTTCTTCAAACCCGCTTTGATACCATGTTAGTTTTATGATCAGATGTAATGCACAAAAAATTAATTCAAAATCAGACACAATAACACAAGCGATATCCTGGGAAAACCCTCCTCTTGAGGGGAAAAACCCAGCAACAAATATCTCTTTATTATATATTAATAATTGCAACAAGTCTCTTTACAATGACGCCAATCTCAAGCCCGATATGCAGCACCTTCACAAGATGCAATGATAACAAATAATCAGCACTTCCTTGTAACTCAGATCTGCCCTTAAGAAATTCGTTGTCTGCTCTTGATAATTCACAATCTGCACTTGATTGATCTGCCCTTGAAGAATCTGCACTTGGAAGAGAAGAAATGCTCGAACTTGATTGATGGCCAAATGGAGTGTAATGATCTTGTATTTATACAACTTGAAGGAGAGAGGTCGCACCTTTTCATGCAAGGTGGGCCATCATAAAAATATAATTTCAATTTAATAAATACAATTTACAAGGAAGGTCGGCAGGGAAGATAATTACAAAGTTGCCATGTGAAGCGTCTCTTTACATTGAATAATCACATATAAATAAGGAAGTATGAAGCCCGAAGCTGCAATTACATCAATAACTCAAATGTATTGAATCCCCTCTTGGAGCTTGGATATTAATGGATTTCCTTGATTTGCTTCATTCCTACCATTTATATTACTTATGGTTTCTTTTCTCTAGAAATATTGGCAGCTCTTAAAAAATTATAGTCTTGACTCTAAATGGACTTGTGCCAATTTAGAACTCAAGGTTCAAAAGCTGAGTTAGAATAAAAAAACGCCAGAATATTTAAATATGATTGTGAAACTGGAATCAGACACGGCTACACATAACATTGAATGGAGAAGCTGTATGAATCATTAAATAATAGAATCCTTGCAAATTAAAGAATAGACTTCATATGAACCCCTTTCATACATACTTTCAACATTCACCAATCTGAAAAATCACCATTGCAGCTTAGACAAATTTTGCAACTCAGAAGTGCAAGACTCTAATTGATATCAAATTGAAATGCAGAAAATTATCATTTAAAATGACTTCGCATTTTTCTTCAAAAACACTTACATTTAGACGAAGCGAGAAAACTGAATGTCTTCTCCAGCTATCAGCCAGGGTAATTCTTTCACTACCAAAGCCAATCTTATTTCAGAGGTCTACCCACCTTAGAAAGGCTGTCAACTACGTCCACCAACAAGAACCTATTTCGAATTCCAAAATCCAGCTTGTTGAAACAATGCTCCAAAAACTCTTTTATTCTTTCTCACCTCGCAACTCATGACTTCTTGACTTCCCCTTTTTTCTCCTTTTCAACTTTTAATTGAATTCTCTTTTGAATTCACTTTAAAGTAACTTATTTAATTTATTATAACTTTTCAACTTAAGTTACTTTTGCTCCATTAGTTTAAATTGTCATTTTTAATTTAATTTTTTGAACAACTTAAATTAATTACTTAATTTTATGATAACACATAAAAATTGGGGACATTACAGGCCGCCCTTCTCAAATATTGCTTGTCCTCAAGCTTCCCTATCAAATCTTTTAATTTCCGATTGTAGGTCCACACCCTCTCGTGCTTTCCTTGTTTAGTATTGTATATCTCTGTGATAATCTTGCTATCATCTCGTAGGAGTTTGAATTCCTCTTGGAAAGCTTGCTTCAATAACCTCTATGTCGCTTTTTGTGCTTGATCTAATTCAGAGTACCAATCAATAGCACTATCTCTGAGTATCGTTGGGAATGCTTTCAACCACTGGTCTGAATCATCCTGTCCGCTGGCTATCCAGATAGTTTCACATGTCTTACAGTGTCGTACTGGATCTTCTGACCCATTCCCCATAAACTTCGGCACCTTTTGCCGCTCTGGAGTAGCCATCTTTCCCCACTGTCCTCCTTGTGTGTTGGACCCAATTAGACTGGTTTCCCCGCTACATTCTAGTGCGTCACTTGCACTCTCGGCCACGTACGAGTCACTCCCACATCTTCCGTCAACGTCCTTGACACCGTGAGTCTCCCGGGGTCCCCTTCGGTACTCTCTCCGTCTTGGGGTACTGGGCTCAGATCTTCCACTCGTCAACCGTTCCTTCTCGTCCGATAAGGACAACTCCCGAAAACGTCTGATGCTACTACTTAATTCATCTTCGTTCTCATAAAGATCATACCTCCCTACGTATGGGGTGTCGAAGGGTCCTTCGTCCCTTCCTTCCGCCAAACTTTGGTGTGCTCTTCCAATGGATGTGTCTATTCTTATTAGATTCTCATGTGTTCTTTTAATACTCTGATTTATTTCGATTAGATCCTCATCCAATTCCTTACCAGCTTGCTTCAGTCTTCTTCATCAGTTTTCTTGTTCTTGCAGCTTGAGTGATCGCCGAACCTTCTCCTCCTGAGTCTTGTGCCCGTCAGGTATTCGATTCTTGTCTTTGTTCGGCCATATGGGCATTTAAAATTTATTCAGGCAATCATTGCTGACTACTGGGAGTACGTCTCTAGCTAGTGTCGTGTTCTTCTTCTTGTTTGGTTCTCTCTTCGTTGCATTGCAGTATTTGCTGCCTTTGATGTTCCTGATCCTCTTCTTCTCGAAGGTATTGTAGGATGATGAAATGACAGGCCAAGAGTCTAGGCATACAATTCAGGAAGTGATCCAGCTCGTCATTCACTTCCAGCCTATCTCAGATAACTTCCTTAGGGATCTCCCGCCTGCAGGATTCCCTTCGTATCTAATCTCGTAAAGATATCTTCCACAGATTGACAAGATCTTCAGTCAATAGGTCTTCCCTTTCCTCTTTGCTATTCACGGGCTTGTCTGCAGGAAGACCCATTATGTTGCCATGATAAGTGACTCCCTAGTTTGCTCAGGCAATAGCGCTAAATGTTTTGCCCTATGGGGTGTAATTCAAATACTACGTACTATTGAGCAAACTAAATCATATGCAAAACATGGAATAGAATAACAGAACAAAAATATATCATGTTTGAACATCAAAAGATTTATTCATTATCAGTGATATCATGTACAACAGTATTTCCAACCATGACATTCCTTCATAACATGTCCCCGACTATAGCAGACTGAGTACATATAACGTTCGGCGGTAGTTAGGCAACAAACTGACACGACGTTTCATAACAACAATTATCACTAATCGGGACTTGATTACTCGAAAGTACATGACATGTATTATTCCCACTAACTACAGTTTTATTACCAAATGGCCGACTACGACCAATGCTGACTACGACTGACTACAACAAAAGTAAAGATATACTACCTACATACGTCATAGGGATTGGAAGAAAGCATGAAGATCTTGGCGTTCCTACCTTAGTTCATGAGGATCTTCTGCATACTTTGCTAGGAGATGGCTATTCTACTTTATGGCGCATGGATTTTTTCCAAAGTTCTCGGAGAACAACAAATTTTCAAGAGTTTGGAGAAGAATTGGATTATCTTCTCCTCCTTGGAGAGTGGCATAGGGATGTGTTGTGACCTTTTCACAGATCATCCCATTGAAAATGGGGACCCCCCCTAATTTTTGCTCCATTCGGGTCTTTTGGCTTGGGTCTTTCGGTTTGTCTCTCTCGGTCTGTTCTTTCCGTCTAGTGATGTACTTACCATTTGACCTGGATTTGAATTTTGGCCAAGTCTGGAGCATTTTCTAGTGAATTAGGGTTTGCAATCTTCAAACTACTTTGAGGTCAAATTGAGTTGGCTAATCAATTTTTGAGCTTAGCACTGCTGTTAGGATGCTTCAAGCAGGCTCCCTCTAAATTTTCACTTAATTCTGGCAATTTTCTATTTTTAGTAAGTGTCAATTTGGGGTTTGTTTTCTGGAAGATTTTCACGTTCAGAGAACTGCACTGTATTATGAGCACTTTGAACTCATCACTGGCAAAATTTGAGCAGAAACAGAGAACTTGCTATTTTTAGCAGTCCTGCCTTCGAGGTCCATTTTTAGGGTTTGCATGGTGGACTTTCAGATGCATGTCTGAAGTTTCTTTGTGGGTTTTTCAAGACCTTCGCAGTGATATGACATGCAAAACGGGATGACAACTTTCAATGGTCAGCCTTCGGAGGCTATTTTTAGGGTTTGCATCTAAGATTCCACAACTCATGTTGGCATCATCTTTCTGGGTTTTCCGAGAGGTTCGCAACGAGGTAGCATGCAGACAGAGTTGGTCACTTTTCTGAAACTTACTATTTTTAGCCAGTGCTCGTATGTTGATGATTTTTCTAGGTTTTTCTGGGTTTTTCAAGATCTCTCGGGCAGTGTGACATGCAAACTAATCCGACAGCCGGTTGGTCACTTTTTCAGCTACTTACTATTTTTAGCAATACCACTCCGGCAACTTCCCAACACTTCAGAATCATGAACCCGATGACATGCAACCGAAATGGAGTTGAACGGAGCTCATTTGAGGCACATGCAAGACAAATTAGGGTTTCGAGCTTCAGGATCCAAAATGAGGGGTCAAACACCAAAATTTTTGAAAACCAAGGTATCCCATCGTGATCGGCATCTTTCAAGGAATTCGTTGATGAATTTTGAAGGAAAATGGAGCACTTACTATTTATAGTAAGGCGTTCCAGAAATAGGCTATAAATAGTATATCAGCGGCAAGCGCCACTGTGAACTGGCAAGTCATCCGATGAGGGTCACGACATTCGAATTTCAAGTCAAATGGAGCTATGGAAGTCTCAAAATCAGGCAGCTGCTATAAATAGTAAGCTACCTCCAAAAACATGTCGAAAATAGCAAGTCAGCGCAAGGCATTGATGTGAATAGGTCAAGTAGGTGATGAGGACCCCACGGTGCGAATTTCAAATCAAACGAAGTTGTAGAGGTTAGAGAATCAGGCACTTACTAGTTTTAGTAGGCCTGTGCAAAAGAATTAGGGTTTCCTAAAATTAAGGGTGAAACTCAATAGTCAGGCAGAAGCAGCATCCAGCCACGATCACCACCCTTCAGGCATTCAGCATGCGAAGTTTGAACGCATTCTAAGCAGTTACTATTTTTAGTAAGTTGCTAAAAATAGCAATTGTAGGCAGGTATCAGGGGCTAGCAACACAATCACATCCCGAGATTTGAAACAAAGCAAAAATCAAGCCTTCTGGAGCTGAAAATCAGTTGAAAACGCAAAATTTGGGAAACTTTCTAAAAATAGAAAGTTAGGGAAAGCCAGTGTTAGCATGAACAAATCACTCCAAATCAGGTGAAAGACATGAAATTCACTCAGTCTGAAAAAATTTGAAGTCCAACATCAAATTTCGCCCTAGAAGCTACCTGAGGATGATGAAAATTTTTCCATGTCTGAGAAATTTAAAGAAGGCATGGTCAAATGCACCCTTGGGGTTGAAAGATTGTTGAAATGTTGCTAAGTGCTTCAAACTCAAAGCACACCCTTTGAAATGCGCCCAAGAAATTTGAAGGAATGATGAAAGTTTTACTACGGCAGTTCAAATTTGAAGTTCACCCCTCCATATGCGCCCTGAAGAGAAGAGAGGGTAAAATTTTTCTAAGTGTTGACAAAAATGGAAGTAGGCCATGATAAATGCGCCCATCAGATGTAAGAGGACTTGAATTTTTTCAAAGTGTTTCAAACTTGAAGGAGGACCCCTCAAATGTGCCTCTGCCTGGGGGAAAGGTTGGGAAAAATTGAAGTATGGAAAATTTGGAGTAGCTACCCCTAAATGCACCTTTACCTGGAGTTTGAGCTTGAAAGTACACTAAGGCACTTAAACTTGAAGTATGCTCCCTTGTTTGCGCCTTGAGGAAAGACATGGAAGTTGTGCTAAGCATTTGAAGATGGAAGTAGCATACATCATATGCGCCTAAGCTTGTGAAGGTGTAGGGAAAAGTTTGTAAGGATGGAAAATGAAAGTAGCACACCTTATTTGCGCCTTGACTAGGAGAAGGACTTAGAAATATTCTGAGGCGTTAAAACTCAAAGCTCTACCCCTCATGTGCGCCTACCTCAAGGAGTTGATAAGAAACTTTCTAAGTGTCACAAAATGGATGCAGAGGGGGTGAAATGCGCCTCACCTTGAGAAGAGTTGGAAGTAAGATATTCTAAGTATTGCAAATTGGAAGTAGCATACCTCATATGCGCCCAACCTTGGAGGGGCCTCAAATTTTTTCTAAGTTATTAAAACTTGATGCTCCAGGGTTATATGCGCCTAGCCAAGATAAAGTGATCAAAAGATTTGCTAAGGCGTGGAAAGCTTGAAGTAGAATGTCTCAAATGCACCTTAAGGAAGGAGAGGGTATTGAAAGTTTACTAAGGCGTTACAACTCAAACCTAGACCCCTTGTTTGCGCCTTGAACAAAGAGGAAGCCTTGAGAAATTTCTAAGGCATTGAGACTAAAAGCTAAACGCTCTATATGCGCCATGGCTGAAGCTAGAGAGTGATGGAAATAAAACGTTGTAAGCTGAAAGCACTAACCCCCATATGCGCCCTTGCTAGTAAGATAGAAAATTTCAAAGTGTTGAAAACTTGAAGGATGGCCTGTCATATGCGCCTTCATTGGAAGAAGAAATTCGAAATTTTCTAAGTGTTTTAAATTTAAAGCTTGCCATATCAAATGCGCCAGCTTTGGAGAGGTGTTGGAATTATTTCCAAGGTGTGTGAATCTAAAATGAAAGTCCAAGGCCTCATATGCGCTTGTGAAGAAGAGGGTAAGGGGATAAATTTCATGAGGCGTATGAATTAAAAGTGAGACCTCCCCCCTAAGTGCACCTAAGACAAAGAAGATGGATAAAATATTTTAAGAGGTTGCAACTTAAAGTTTAAAAAGGATATGCGCCTAAGATGAAAATCAAATGGAGATTTTTGTGAGGTGGAATGATAGAATTTTCCTCAGGTGTTTCAAATAAAATAAAATTTTTCCCATGCTGGAAGTCAATTAAAATTTAATTATAATTATTTTCCAAAGTCTAAGAAATTAAATCCCCCCTTTTGGTTAGACACATGAAGTTTTGAACTTGAAAAATATTTATTAAGTGGGAAGTTTATTTTGGAATTTATTCTGGAGGGGAAAATAATTTTGCCTAGCAATTTTAAAATACTGGAGATCACGATCGAAATGTGGATTTTTCTAAGGTGCTGGAAAATAAATAAAATTTCTTGGGTGAAATATAAGGCGTTTGGATTAAATTTTAAATTTTAATACGCCATTGTTTGAAAATAAATTTTATGTTGGAGTAATTTTAATGAATTTCTCAAAATACTTCAGTCAACTGGAAATAACTGGTAGTTGAGGAGGGAAATTTTAAATTCGAACGAGGAAAGAATCTCTAATAATAGCGAATTTCTATGACGACTGTATGATAACTAGGAATATTCTCTCCTCAATTGGAAAATTTCTAAGTAGTGGGGGAGTGAATTAATGGCGACTGCTAAACTGGGTGTCTTCTTTCAGTTAGAAAAACTCCGAGGCTTTTCATTTTTCTTCACAGAGTTGCAGAGTTGAAAATCGTGCTAAAGCTCAAAGTGATCGTTGACCAAGTGAGAAATTTCTGAGTTCGATTATTTTTCTAAGTTACTGAAGTTGAGAGTGTTGGGTGTTGAGAAGAAGTAAATTCTGAAGTAAAAGAGCTGAGATCGAAGTTCAAAGTTTTAATTTCGGTGTTGTATTTCTCGAGGTTTGGAGTAGAAGTTTTAGTGCTGAAGATTTTTATTTTCTTTTTGAAGCCAACTCCACTTGCCAGCCATCTCACGAAACTTTATTTTATTTTAAGTTAGAATTATAATGCTTGATTTTTATTTTGCAGATGGCTGAAAGTAGAAGAGGGGATGCTGCCGGAACAAGCAAGGCTGCAGCCAGAGCTGGAAATATTGAGGCTGGCAAAGAAAATGCTTCCAAGCAGGCCATTATTAAATAGCTGAAGAAATCTTTTATTCCAGAATCCAAGTTTGTGTCGAAGCTGGGAGGTCTGACTGACACCAACCTCGGTTCTTTCAACCTCGAGGCCTTCAAGAGAAGAATATACAGGCAGGGTGGCTATCCTCCGTCGGTGACTTCGCACAACATTGTGAGAAGCGGGTTGTATGCAGCTGTCGGTTTTCCACCAGCCGTTCGATGTCCAGAGCTGATTATGGAGTGTGCGAATCACTACAATCCGAACCACTGGACAATTGTTTCTCCAGAGGGAAAGCTGTTGGAAAATTTCACGCCCGATGCAATTGGCGAAGCATTCTGGACTTCGGTTATGGACAAAATGTTGTACAAGTCCAAGGAGAGAGCTGATAAGATGTATGCTACATCTTTTGAAAGGTGTGCCAAGAGGATCAACACTACGTGGATGAGGAAGCCAAAGCCTCCTGGCGCCAAGCTGTTGAAGCAAATCATTTCAGAGGAGCTGAAGCAGGAATACTGCGATTTGATCATGATGCTCAACTGGGTAAATGACATCCCACAAGCATATGCGTTTGAGTCTTGGATGTTCTTCTATATCAGCGTGGTGCTGGAAGGAGAAGAGTGTAGATTGGGCAAAGATGATTAGTGACAACATTGATGAGCAATTCAAAAACCTGAGGAGAACGAAGACATTCTACATGAGCTCATATGTCATCTACATGCTGGCTCGAATGACGAGATACAAGGGGCTGACATACCAGGAGCCGATTGGGGGTGGCTCTGGTCAATTCAAAATTCATGAAGCATGCAGGCAATTACATCTGACGACCACCTCTCACTTCAAAAGAGTGAACCACGCCTTCACAATGTACATCACGAGGACCCTTCAGTAGAGATTGTAGCAAAGGATATCTAAAGAGGCACAAGAGTTGATCGAGGAGTACGGGTTTTGGTTTGTCCAATTCCCAAAGTTCACTTATTTAAGGCTATCGAGACACCATTCATATGCCTACCGATTACCGAGGTATCCCACAAATAGAACGATAATGCTCAAGGTGTCTAGGCAACTCATTGCCTACAACAAAATTATAAGGAAGAAGAAAAAAGGAGGATTGCACTTTCCTATTGTCATGGGAAACTTGCTTGAGTGCCCTTCCTTGCAGGCAGCCAAAGAAGCAGAGGATGAATTGCAGTTTTATTACCTCAGTTTCCACACCAGCCTGCAAGACTTTGATCCTCGAGGGAAGATTAGAACTATGCAAGGTTAGGAATATAGGCATCAGGCTCATTTAGAGGACTTTTGGGAAAATGCGGGTAATGAAGCTGAGATTAGGAGGATGTTCTCCAGGTTGCCCTTGAAGTTAATCAGAGAATGCGAAGTCGTCCAGGTTCCAGGTCAGGTTGATGAAGATGCAAGCATAACACACCTTGACTATGAATCAATGAAGGACACGCCAGTCCCACCACTTAATTGGGCAGAGCCGGAGATCACAGACTTAGACACTTTGTCTAAGCCTGTCTTAACTTTCACGAGGAGTTGGGTGGAGGGGCATGTTCACAGGGTAAAGAGAAGATCAATTGCCCTCTCGTACAATCTCATGGGCGATCGGAGACCACCGATGTCGGCAAGGAAGAGGAAACAAATTTCCCAACCAGCAGAGATGCGAGTAGAGGAGCCAGTACAGCTTGAGCCTTAAAGAACGGAGGAGGCTTCGCCCACAGAGTTGTTGGCTCGCTGTTCAAGTGTGCAAGATGTGTTAGTATTTGCGGATCAGAGGGTTAGAGTGGCTGAAGAGCAGGATATGGAAGAAGTTGGTCGCTAATCATCTATGACAGTCAACAGAATGCTCCAAATTGGCTCACACGCGCAATAAGACGAGATCAGGAGGATGACACCGACCCGGCAGTTGAAATGGAAGAGCTCCTGAACAGAATAAGTGTGTCACGTAAAAGGAAGAGAGCTAGGAAATATTCTAGGATGGAAACGGATGAGGCTGGCTCATGCACTTTCCATGTTGTAGTTCTGAGGGAGGAATATGATCTAGGTGATGTGATGCCTGAAAACTATACTGTCACTACAATTGAATTAGGGTGTCCTTTCGGAGCATAGGTTGTTGAGGAGGCTGAAAATTCCTTCCAAGCGCTGGAGGATAGGCTGGTACGAAAGGAGGAAAAGTATAAGAAATTGAAGAAGGAGCATAAGGCGTTAGTTGGGTATGTGCGGCATCTAGCATGTCCGTGTGCTTAAGAGAACCCAACAGTGGAGCTTCCACCTAAGTTGCCACGAGAGTCAATCAGTGGGCTCAAGAAGATGAAGAGGGCTATTCAGGAGGGAGATAAGTGGATTGGCGATGTTCGCATTGAGGCTGAGAGATTCATGATAGATCTTGTATCCTCTTTCCAACATGCTTCCGGTATCCTCTCGCGCTCGGAGAACATCGAGCGGGCTTGGAACGACACGCATATATTCCAGGATAAGACCATTCCTCGCCTGGTTGCTCTGATGTGCATTCCAATACAGACTTTGGTTGATGAAGGGGTGATTCAGGCTGGGGATAGATATGATTTTCCAGGGTGGTATTCCTTTGCATTCATTGGCAGTCTTTTTTGACATAGCAAAGGCAAAGTCAGCTAAGATCAGGAAGGCAATGGGAAATATTCACGAAGGCATCTTCAACACACTGGAGGTATTGTTCTCCAAAAGACTAACTCTTGAGGAAGTGGAAATAGATGGATTAAAAGGGAGATTGCAGCCTTTCTTCTCCGAGATGAGGGTGTTTGCTCAACTGTGCTTTGAAAATATCTCCACATTCTCAGCTATCATTCAGAGCACACAGGAATCCTGAAATATTCCCCTTAATTTTTTTCCAAAATTTAACACAAATCAGCAACCAATCACTGATTAGCGTTAGCTCCAAATGCAAATCAATATGGAAAGTAACTCTAACCAAGAATGTTCACCAAGATCCCAATGTGGGCGAGGTGATAGCATATGGTCAAAGGATCATTAGGAATAAATTGAACTGAAATTACAATTCATCTGCTAATGCAAGCAACCACAAGCAGTGGGGATACTCCACTTATTCAATGGGTAAGATTATTACATTATTAAAGGCGGCAAGCCAGCCATTTAAATCCTCACTTCCACTTAAATGTGGGGGGCATACAGTCCACACAACCACTTATTTAGTGGGGGGAAACTTACAATTAAAGAAAGATGATTATTTAAACTCAACCATTCAATCGTGGGAGTATGAAATTTAAACTAATTGCAGCAAATAAAATAAATAGCTGTTAGTACTACTTATCAGCTTTACAATGAATTAAACAGCTGCAAATAAGAAAGATATGCTTCCAAATCAATCAATGGTTAGAGTAACACTTCCTCTAACTCTTACAATACAATAATGATATAAAAATGAAGCTCAAACCAGCGTTATATCAAAAACTAACATGTCTGATATAAATCTGCAATTCCAGAAATGAATAACCAACAAGTATAAGAATCAATTAAATGCTCATAACTTCACCAAAATACCTCCGAATGGCATGAAATGACGTGCAATAAACCTCTGGAGGATAGGTGCCCATGACAAGATGAAGAAATAGCCTCAAAAGTCATCCATTAATTTATGGTACAATTCTCAATGCTCTCCAAATGGTACGACTCTTGAGAAGGGCAATTTAGCAATATAAAATCAAAGACTTGGAAATAAATTCCAATCTCTTGTGGAAGGGGTCGCCTTGGGTCTAGAAACACTTTGCAAACATACCTAGAATGATATATAATTTGCTCAAAAAGCTGTTAATAAAAAACACTTTCAGCTTTAGCAATATCAGCAACACCAAAACTTAGAATAACTCCAAAATCTTCAACAATTAAACTCCATCTGCTAGTCTGAATGAGAAGCAGCAAGAAAAACCAATTAGGTGTTGTCTCTCAAACACAAAATTGATTGGAATCTAGGAGGTAAGCATCCCTTGAAGAAATAATCACAATGTCATTTCGAGAGTATAATTTTAGCAATTAACAATGGATACCAAATGCTGGAACCAGGCTTCTCTTTTATAGAAAAGGAGATGTCTCTTCGAATTCCTTCCAAGGCACGCCAAAAGACACAAAGGACTCTTCAAATTTCCAAATATCTTTTAATTACTCAAGATGGCGTCCCACTTCAAGCAACATTAAACTTTTTAAAAAGCATTAACTCCTCATTAAAATGGCGTCCACTTTTCCTCAAGGCATTAGAGACTTTATTAATATTTAATTCTTATGAAGGCGTCCCCCTTCAAGTCCACCTTTTAAGAACAACATAAAGTTATTTCCCTAGGCCAAGGGGTCAACTGCAAATTATAGCATTAATGCCTTTATTTACGAAATTCTCCAATATAAAGTTTTCAGAAGCCAAAACTTGAACTCATTTAATTGCTCCAACTGAAAAAAGAAGACTTGAAGACTGAAAACTGCATACTACCAAAAATAGAATTTACTATAAATAGTAAACTCCCTAAAATGCCATAGAACCTCCGAAGAAGGAAACCCTGATTTTACCTTAGACAAGCCTACGAATTTCTGGAAATAGGATAAAACCAAATGAAGAGCTAATGGCCAAAATGGGGACATTACAAATCCATCGAGAGTTTGAGAAAGTCTTGTGACCGGTAGGAGCAGACGATTGCTATCCTTGAGTATCAGCTCAACCTTACTCCGGCAATCTCTAAGCAGGAAGTTGATGCAATGTTGGCCAGGTTTGTAGCTTACGCAGTCAGACAAAAGAACAATGGGAACAGGGTCTTGGATGAGAATATTTTGGAAGGATAGTGGGCATTAATTTTAATTCCCCATAGTGGTCAAAGGAGGAATCTACTATATTTTTACTCATTAATTACGCCACTCCACCTTCTAGCGGTTTTTAGGGCAGAATCTTGTTTAGGGTTTATGTGGCTCAATCCGAGCCGTCCATTGTAATTTGATCTGGACCATTCGTTGAGATTGGCCAGCTATATAAAGGGGAGTCCCCTCATTTGTAGATTATTAGATCATGAGGCTAGAGAGTAGGCATTCTGCTAGAGCATAGAGAGACAGTTAGAGTTAGAATAGTTTCATTGCATTGTTTGAAGGAGAAGGGAAATTCTCCCTTTGAGAGTTTTGTAAGGAATTGTTACGAAGGCTGTCATAATAAAAGAGTTTCATTGATTGGTGAATTTGTCTTTCGTTATGAGCAGTTAGTGAGGTTTCTTCACCCTTCGACTTCAAGTAGGATTTGAGTTAGAATAATTTTCATACAAGTAATTAACTGTGGATTTGTGGTGTTTTATTGAAGTAGCTTCATTTAAATCCATACCACTAGCAACTTGCTAACGGCAAGCTTGCCTTGCGTGGTCGACTGGAAATCATTTCAAACTTAACTTCGATTGTGATTCGTATGCTTGTATGTGTCGTTCTGATGGTATATGCATGCTGAATTATAATCTGAATACCTTATGCTATTCCTTTGAAGATTGCACCGATTTTGTGTAAGCTGTCCAATGTGAGGCAAGGTAGAATCCGGTTGAAGTTTCTGAAGTCGAGCTCCACACATCTTGCATTTAGACTAGGTCATAAATTTTCTAATCTTTGCAACCATTCAATTATGCACAATTCTGGTTAGTTTAGGAAAATCCATACTTCAACGCTAAATCATTCGTACAAAATTCCCTTCCAACCATTAACCTGCTGTCAACTGCATCATCGTGAACAATTGTGTAAGTCCCCTCGTGTACACGACATATCACAACGAACCGACTGAGGGTATTCGAAAGCATTTCGTAACCTTGGAGTTGAACGTGCGATCTTTCTAGCAATCTTAGCGCACGAAATTCTTTGATCAATAGAGAATGGAGTAGCCTTCGAATTACTTTCTTTTGCTGATTGGTGCGGGCACAAAAGTCACATGAACAGGTAGTTAGGCAACCGACCGACATGACGTTTCATAACAACAGTTATCACTAATTTGGACTTGATTATCCGAAAGTACATGACATATATTATTCCCACTAACCACATTTTAATTAGCAAATGGCCGACTACGACTGACTACAACAAAAGTAAAGATATACTACTTACATCATCCCCCTCTAAAAAGAAGTCGTCTTCTAGATGACATGACAACCCGAGGGAATGAAGAAATATACAAATTTAATGAGGAGGGGGCAGTGAGGACATCCCTGGATCGTCGATGAATGCTCTACTCGTAGTCACCTCACTCTGTACGTGTGCGGAGTTGTTGGTCGACGAGTATGTCCCTCTCCTTGGCATGCTTCACCATACGAGCTGCCTCCATCAACTGGCCTTTAGTCTTGTCAGCCTCTGCACTCTTTGTTGCCAATTGGTCCTCCAATTCCTTCACTCGCCGCTCCCATGCCCCCTCTTTTCTCTATGCCTCGAGTGCTGTCATAATAGTGGTTTACAATTCCTGAGAGGAACAAATTTTAGCTGAAATCACATATTTTTAGAAAATATAATGATTTAAGCCTTAAAAAGTTCCATTTTAAGGATTCCAATTGAAGAGGGTTTGATCAAATCACCTTAGATCAAACCCCTTTGGATAGAACCTCGCTAGTTTTAAACCATACCTATAAATGCATCTCCTTTACACCTATCAAAATGCTGATAAAAAATCACTATGATTTTGGGGATCAAATGAATTCATTTAAAATTTATTTCAAATGATTATGGTATTCCAGAACAAGCTATCCAATGAATATAATTTTAATTTGTTTTGGTTTTGTTATGTATTTGTTTTTTAAGTTTTATTAAACATAGGTTTTTATCGAAAATGAATTTCTTTGTTCTTCATATGTGGAAAAATAAAAGATTATCAAAAAAAAAAATTGAAAATATGAGTGCACCGATATTGAAGTCCTTGATCCAACAAAAAAATAAAATAAAATTTTGACATATACAAAAAAGTTACGCATTATAATGGGTCACTTCTAAATTGTAATTTGTTTGACTTTGAAACTTGATTAAGGAAAAATATTCAAAAAAATTATCTAACCAAGTGGAAGCACTAGATATCAGAGTTACAAATCTAAATTTGAAAGAATTAGAATTTTATCCTTCATGGAAAAAAAGTTATGCGTTATACGGTGTGCGTCACTTTTTAAAAATGTTGTTTACTGAAAAAAATCAATTTTCGTGGGAGATAGAAAAATAAGTGCAATTTGATTCCAAAAATTTTGAAAAAAATATTTTTAGAATCTACAGACAAAATTTGGTGAGACTCTAGTTTGCACCATCTTCAAATTCCTCACAGTTTAGCCGCTATAGGTGCTTGAATGTGAATATTTAGTTAAAAATAATAATTTCAGTGTCCAGTTTGGCCAAAAATTGTAAACCACTATTATGGGATCACCCCCTCCTTTTCCAAGGTGATCACCCGAGTCTTCAAGGCCACTAGTCGGGCTCCCCTTTCACTGGCTAGCTAGGTTTGTTCTGCCAAGTTATTTTGAATGTTTGTCATTGCAGCAGTTGACTCCTCCTTAATCCTTTGTAAGAGTCTATATGCTTCCAACTTCTGTGATACTGCAACCTCCGTGGAGAACACCTAGCGTTTCATGAGATAGAAAACATCGTGGAATGCGAGCTGAATGTGGTATAAACTCTCGAGAACCCCAATGTCCCTTCATGCCAACCTTAGTGGCCTACCACGTCATGCCCACAACATTGCAGTAGTCTCGCCTCTTGGCCATCCCTCACTTCATATCCGAGTAAACTCAAACTTGTACCCCATCTGCACAAATCCTCGGATGCAGTTAACTTGTTGTCCCACTAGAAGAGATCGACCAACCTTGAGCTCTCTAGAAACCTGGCCCACTCGAATCATCAATCTTCCCATATGCTCCAGCTCCTCCACATAGCATTGTAGTGTTCCCACTGTATCCGATGGGTCTAGCTGGGACATTTCTACTACGAGTCCACCTGTGGAGTCACCACCCTCATTCTCCTCATTGCCGATGGCTAGGGAAGGCTCCTCGCCCTCCCGAGGGGTTTCCCTTACTGTCTGCTCAGGCTCATGTATCGATGTCATTGGCTTTGTGGGTTGTTCAGGTGACTCCTCGACAAGTCTGGCTGTCCCACTCTGTTGTATGTGGATGGTTGGACCTCCCTCGCCTAACAACCCGTCTAAAGGACTCTCAATTGGCTGCTTTGGTTGCTCGACCACTTCTATTGTGAGGACCATCAATCCTAGCCAATTGTCGATCTGAGCCACCCCTAGTGTCCCTGGAGGTGTGATAGGAGAAGCCTCCTCATGTGTCGTGATCGTCCCTTAGGTTGGTGCCTCCGCTGGTATTGCAACCCCTGAAGCTGCCGATCCAGGTATTGTGTCAAGTGAAGGAGCCTCTAGTAATATCTCCACGAAAGTTGTGGAATCTGGGTTACCTTCTGGCATTGGTTCCCCAGAAGTTGTTAATGTAATGGCTGCCCATCGTGACGATATGGCAGTGAGTGGCAACCAGCTTGACGGTGCACCAGGTGATGAGGCTACTACTCTCAGTGTTCGCCATACTCCAACTGACGATACTGGGAGGGTGTAGGTCACTGTCTATGGGCTCTCCTTGACTGGGGATGTTGGAAGAGTGAAACTGGCTGGCTGTAATTGTGGTATTTAGGTCTCTCCTACTTCCAATGCTGCTTGGCCGCATATAGCCATAGACACTTCCTCATCCATTGGTGAACTGGAAGCCGATGTCGAGGAAGACAAGTCAATAGGTTCCCCCTGTTCAGACGCTTCACCCTGCTTACCTCTTCGGCCAATGTTTCCTCTTCCATCGATGCCTTCTTTCGTTTCCTCTTCTTCCCTGCAGTAGTGCCTTTACCAACTTGCTTTAATTCCAATCATGTTTAGTAAAATGTTGTTGGTAGCCCCGAGTGCAAATGAGTGAGAGGCAAGCACAATGTATCGACACCGATGTAATTGACTTACCTTCAGTGGTCCAATGAAATCCAATCCCCATCATTCGAACAACTCTTGTGGTTGAGAATTATGCAGTGGCATGAAGTCTCGCTTCAATGGTTTCCTGACCCTCTGGTAGGTGTCATAGCCTAACACCCAGTCCCTAGCATCTGTGTGCATTGTTGGCCACCATAGGCCTGCCAAGAGAATTTTTCTCGCTGTAGCATCTGGGCCCATATGACCACTAGTGAGACCCTCATGTGCCTCCTTCAGTACGCTTGGTATCTCTTCTTCGATGACACATCTCCAAAGGATTTGATAGGGCCCCATCTTGTAGAGCAAGCCATTAATTAGTTGAAACATCTTACTCTTCAAGACGAGCTTCCTCCTTTCGGCTGGTGGCATTTCTTTCGGAAATGTGGATGTTGACAAATATTCTCCAATCTTTTCATATCATGAAGGCGACACTGCAATCTGGAATAGGTGTGCATCCGAAAAGTCTTCATTTACCCCTCCCTTGGCAGGTTCGCTCAACCGGATTCTTGACAATTGGTCAAGAATCACATGGCTTTTCCTCGACCGTACGATGATAGTAAATGTAAACTCTTGGAGCAATAATAGCCACCTGCTCACTCGTCCTTGAATGATCGGCTTGTTCACTAAATACATTAAGGCTTGGTGATCCACATAAAAGGTGAACGACGTGGCTAGGAGGTAGTGTTTGAATTTTTGTACGGAGTAGACCATTCCTAGTGCTTTGCACTCGGTCGTACTGTAATTCCTCTCTGCTCTTGAAAGTAACCGACTCGCAAAGAATACTGGATGGTCCAACCCGTGTGATCCCAGTTGTGACAGTGTCGCCCCAATGGCGAAGTTTGAGGCATCCACATGTACTTGGAACTCCTTGTTCCAGTCCGGATACGCCAATATGGGTGAGTTGATCAACCGGTCCTTCAATTCGTTGAATGCTTTTTCCTGTTCTTCGGCCCATATGAAGGGTTGTCTCTTCTTGGTTAGTAGGTTCAGAGGGTAAGATACCTGTGCAAAATTCTTGATAAACTGCCATTAGTACCCTACATGCCTAAGGAAGGACTTCACCCCCGTGATGTTCTTTGGAGCCTCCATCTGTACGATCATTCTTACCTTATCTGGATCTGTCTTTAGTCCAGCCTTGCATACAATATGCCCAAGCAATTTCCCTTGTGGCTCCATAAACTTGAATTTCCTAAGATTCAATGCTAGATGGGCCACTCAACACCTCTCCATGCACTCTCTGAGGGCCTTCAAATGCTTCTCTGCATCACTATAAATGGACCAGTCATCAAGGAAGGGTTTGAAGTTGCCTATCGACATTTTGTCAAAGACATGCAGTATTATTCTCTAGAAAGTGGCTGGCGCATTACACAACCCGAACGGCATTTGGTTGTATGTTTACACTTCGTCCTCCACCACGAAAGTTGTCTTCAGTTTATCTTCCTTTGCAATACTGATCTGATTGTACCCTGAGAACCCATCTAGGAACGAGTACATCTCATGCCAGACAACCTCTTCAAGAATTGTGTCGGTGAAGGGAATAGGAAATGGGTCCTTGATGGTCACTGCATTCAAACTTCGGAAGTCCACACATTCGGATCTGCTCCGTTTCTTTAGGGATATGACGATTGGTGATACCCATTCACTGACTTCTACCTTGAAGATGATGCCCGCTTCCAACAACTATTCAATTTCCTCTTGTACCTTGGTGGCATAGTTTTTTATTCATCTAATAGGGCCTCTTTCGTACGGGTTGGGCTCCTGGTACGAGAGGGATCCTATGTACGCATAGCTTTGGTGGTATTCCTTTGGGATCCCTGTACGTCCATGCGAAGGCATCTTTGTATTCCATGAAGATCTTGAATGCAACTGCCTTTAGTACGGGGTCCCAATTATCACCAACGTGAATCACCGAGGTTGAGCTTCTTTGGTGTCGGTTCCTCGTACTTGATGAGTTTGTCTCGTTCGAATTTATGTGCTGGCGTTTCATCTAATTTATCCACCCCTTCCTTATATTCACCGTACTCAGGTGGAAATGTTTGATTGGTCGAGGCAGTGTCTCCTTCTTCTCCCCCTTCTCTGATTTGTAGCATATTCCAATCGGGGTGGAAGACCTCGTAGTCCTCCATATGTCAGTGGAACAACCCGTTTAATGAACTTGTTTCATCCTCAGAGCAATTGCCGATCTCTAGTATACCTTCCTCGTTCGGCTCCATTATCTTTCTCTCTTCATCAACATCCGATCCTCCCTCCGATTTTGATCTTGACGATGGCAATTCTTCAGTAACCACCTGGTTCTTGAGATCAATGGTATACTTCCGCCCATGGCTCTCGATTGACAGTGTATTCCTTTTCTAGTTATGGTTTTCCTTTGTAGCAATCAACCATCCCCGTCCCAAAACTGCATCATACTCCCTTTTCTCTAGTGGGATGACGACGAAATTTAATAAGAACTCCTGCATGCCAATCACCACTTTCTGTGCCATTAGGGTACTAAGAGGTTTGATGCCATGTTGATCTGCACCTACCAGGTGGAATGTCGGGGGCCAGAGGGTTGGCTTACCTAGGAATTTCCATGTCTCCTCTAGTAGTATGTTGACTCTAGAACCTTCGTTGAGGATGGTGTTAGAGAGTTTCATTCGCAGAATTTCCATCTGTACGACGGTTGGTTTCCTCCTGATACTTACTGTGAGTAGTGTTGGATTGGTGGTCTCTGCTACCAGTTTTGTCATTTGTTCTGTTGGATCCTTCTGAAGATTGTTTTCAATAACATTTGTAAGTGCTACTCTCAGTTGAGGCATCGTTTGCACAAGGTCAGTTACCTTGATTGGTACGGTTGCGTGAAGCACCTATCGTACTATGTTCTTCTTCGACTACGACTGCAATGACGTACTGGCCATTTTGGAAGTTCTTTGTTCATTTCGCATAGCTTCTACTTCTGCCCTGGCTTCTCGAAGTCTTTGCTTCTCCATACATGGGTCTAGATAATTGGTCTTCTTCGCTTGCGCCCTTTATATTCCCAAAACTTCTTCGTCGGCCACTTCCAACATATTGATGCCTGTCTGTTTCGGGCAGTTAGTGTCTTTGTGATCACTAGGACCACACCATTTACATAGTTTTCCCCCGGTGCCTTGACCACTCTGACAATCCCCTGCGAAGTGACCCCATTCATTACATTTCTAGCAGTGGATCATGGGTCTACCTTTGCTGTTGTATTGGATTTTACTTCTTGGCATATTATTTCTTCGATTGTTGTGGTAGCCACTTGGGGATGCGTTGTTATTTTGAGGTTTCGGCGGTTTGGTTAGTGAGGTTGACTGTTCCCCTTGTGAAGAACACTTGCAAACTCCATGTTTTTAAGTTGTATGGGCACTCCTTGATGGCGTGTCCCATAACCTGGCAGATGTCACAGAATAATTTTTTCGGGCAGTTTGCCTTTGTATGACCTTCCATCTTGCATTCGGTACACCATAATTCATTCGCTTCCTTGGATCCTTCATTGTCAGCCTTCAGCTCTTTCATCATCCGTAGCATGGCATGACAAAGAGCTTGTACGGTTGTTGATTCATCTTCACTTTCCTCCGCACTCTCTTCGTCATCTTTCTTCTTCCCCTTCTAGGATGTCTTGTTCTCGCTTTCAATGTCTATCGCTTGGTTATATGCTTTAGTGTACGAGGATGGCGGTACTATCATTTTTCTTCGAAGCGAGTGAATCAATCCTTCAATAAACCATCTCTTCTTGAGGCCATCTGCTGGCTGTGCCTCAAGCTTCCCTATCAAATCTTTTAATTTTTGATTGTAGGTCCGTACACTCTTGTTCTTTCCTTGTTTAGTATTGTATATCTCTGTGACAATCTCGCTATCATCTCGTAGGAGTTTGAACTCCTCTTGGAAAGCTTGCTTCAATAACCTCCATGTCGCTTTCTGTGCTTGATCTAATTCAGAGTACCAATCAATAGCACTATCTCTGAGTATCGTTGGGAATGCTTTTAGTTATTGGTCTAGATCATCCTGTCCATTGGCTATCCAAATAGTTTCACATGTCTTACAGTGCCGTACTGGATCTTCTGACCCATTCCCCATAAACTTCGGCACCTTCTACTGCTCCAATGTAGCCATCTTTCCCCACTGTCCTTCTTGTGTGTTGGACCCGATTAGATTAGTATCCCCGCTACGTTTTGGTACGCCACTTGCACTCTCGACCACATACGACTCACTCCCACATCTTCTGTCAGCGTCCTCGACACCGTGAGTCTCCTGGGGTTCCCTTCGGTACTCTCTCCATCTTGGGGTATTGGCCTCAGATCTTCCACTCGTCAGCCGTTCCTTCTCGTCCGATAAGGACAACTCCTGAAAACGTCTGATGCTACTACTTAATTCATCTTCGTTCTCATAAAGATCATACCTCCCTACGTATGGGGTGCCGAAAGGTCCTTTGTCCCTTCCTTCCGCCAAACTTTGGTGTGCTCTTCCAATGGATGTGTCTATTCTTATCAGATTCTCATGTGTTCTTTTAATACTCTGATTTATTTCGATTAGATCCTCATCCAATTCCTTACCAGCTTGCTTCAGTTTTCTTCGCCGGTTTTCTTGTTCTTGCAGCTTGAGTGATCGCCGAACCTTCTCCTCCTGAGTCTCATGCCTGTCAGGTATTCGATTCTTGTCTTTGTTCAGCTGTACGGGCATTTAAAATTTCTTTAGGCGATGATTGCTGACTATCGGATGTACGTCTCTAGCTAGTGTTGTGTTCTTCTCATTTGGTTCTCTCTTTGTAGCATTGCAGTATTTGCTTCCTTTGATGTTCCCGATCTTCTTCTTCTCGAAGGTCTTGTAGGATGATGAAATGACGTTGCAGCAATCTAGGCATTCGATTCAGGAAGTGATCCAGCTCGTCATTCACTTCCAGCCTATCCCAGATAACTTCCTTAGGGATCTTCCGCTTGCGGGATTCCCTTCTTACGTGATCTCATAAAGATATTTTCCACAGATTGACAAGATCTTCAGTGAATAGGTCTTCCCTTTCCTCATTGCTATTCACGGGCTCGTCTGTTGGAAGACCCATTACGTTGCCATGACGAGTGATTCCCTAGTCCGCTCAGGCAACGGCACCAAATGTTTGCCCTACGGGGTGTAATTCAAATACTATGTACTATTGAGCGAACTAAATCATATGCAAAACATGAAATAGAATAATTGTTGATATTGTTGATGATAGTCACAAGGATTTGGTTTGCTTGTTGACAAGTGACATATAGTGAAAGGGATAGGTGATGTGAGAATCGCAGTCAATAATATCAAGTTTTTAATATGGAATTTTCAGTATGTATCAGACTTGAATAAAAATTTACTTGATGCTAGGGAAATTGCTAAGTTGCCGGTTTTGGTACGGGTTCAAATATCGGTACGGATGCGGGTATGCTGGTACAACAATTTTTTTTCTTGGGTACAGGTATGGGAGTATATATGTACATATATATATATACGACAAATTCATCGCCATGACAAATTCACAAGGAAAATTCACCGCCACAGAAAATTAATCACATGAATATTTTTTAATATATGGAAAATTAATTTTCAATGGCGGTGAATTGCTGATGGTGAATTTTACTTGAGGTGAATTTGTCATGGCGGTGAGTTTTCCCACAATGAATTGTTGGTGGAGAATTTTCCTAGAGCCTATATATATATGTATATGTATATGTTCAAAATTATAAATTTGCAAGAATATTGATGCTCATAATAGCCAATAATAGAATACAACATAATTTTGACATAGTAACTTATAACAGTTCAATTAATGATCGCTTCACAAGTATAGTAATTGATTCTCCTTAAAAAATATAGTAGACAAAATAAAAACCCAAAGAAGCTTTCATACCTTACTAGTTTCTTGGTCAAATATTGATCATGACTCAATGTAAAGTAGAATATTGCACTCAATGCAACATAATCATCAAACAAAATAGTCAACTTAAGTGGTATAGAAGTTAATGCTGTCTATATAGTAGAGATGTTTGGTCAACATAGTTAGTATAGCAGAGCTCTTTGGTCAACATTGTCAGATAGCCACATTTAAGAAGAGTCAATCAAACAAGGGTCAATGTAGGTGTAGAGGGTCAATGTTGAAGATCTGGTGTGTTGATTTACAAATGATTTCAGATTTATAGTTTGGCCCAAACATTATCTTTTTCCTCCTACAATAGTGCTGGTCAAATGAGAGTAAATGATGGAATGATGTATTCATGAGGATCAATTCATGCTATCTACACATTTAATGTCCCCATTTTTAGCACTACACTTTCTAGTGATAGTTAGCCTATTCCCGGATGTCTATAGGCTAGTCAGAGGCAGAATTAGGGTTTCCAGTTCTAAGGAGGTTTTGAAGTCTTGCATGCAAGAGTTTCTAACGCATGTCTGGTGGAGCTTTTTGGGTTTTTGGAGAGCTTCGCGATGGGGTAATATGCATGACAAAATATTGGCTTGCATTCTCGGCTGCTTTTGGAGGCTTGCATGTTGGAGTTTTTCAGTTTGGATTCTGGATTCCTTCTGGGTTTTCAGAGTGCTTCACGGTGGTGTGACATGCAATGGAATTAGAGAAGTTTTCTGGACTTACTATTTTTAGTAAGTTGCAGTGGCTGCTCAAAATGTGGAGAAAATGAGTTTGGAACAACTTACTATTTTTAGCAGTATGCTATTTTTAGTAAATACTATTTCTAGCAGTGCTATTTTTAGTAAGGTTTCTGCAACTCAGTTTGGTGGCTATATTTGGCTGGTCAATTTGAGCAGTTTGGTTTCCAACACCCTTGGTGCTATTTTTGGCAGTGTTTCAGCAACTAGGTATTATGGCTATTTCTGGTAGGGCAGTTTGGTCTCCAGCATTTGAGGTGATTATTTTGCAAGTTTTATATTTGATGAAAATAACATTTTAAGTGAAATAATTTTGCTAAGGCTTGGAGGGATAAGTGATTTTAATTAAAAAGGCAATTTTATATGATATTTCACTTTATTATTCTAGACGCCTTATTGTGGAGAAATAAGTTAATTTTTAAGTTTTTCACCTTATTACATTTGGGTGCCTTTTTGAGGAGACATAAGTGATTTTTATTAAATATTTCACTTAAATCTTTTAGTGAAATATTTGCAAGTTATATAATATTTCTCTTAAGTCTACCTTGGACGCCTTTTGGAGATATATTTGCATTTTATTAAATTATATTTCCTCATATGGGTTGGAAATGAAATGCAAATGAAATTTTGAGAAAGGGTGAAAAGTGAATTTCATTTAGGCACCCTAATTGGAGGGAAAAGAAGATTTGAATTTGGAGACAAAAAAGCTATAAATAAGAGTGATGGGCTCTTTGTTTTGCATCCATGAACAAATTATAATGTTATGCTGCTGAAATGATTTCAGAGTTGGCTTCGAGGAATGCATACCTCCTAGTTCTTGCAACCTTGGTTTTGTGCTTGAAAGATAGCACCTAGCTGAGTTGCAGAGACTGCTTCTTATTCTAAGAGTGTAGATTGAGCTTCACAGTTGGAGATTTTGATGTTTATTTTCAGTTTACAGTTGCTGGTTTTTGGAGTGCTGAAAGTGATTTTTGATCATAATTCATTGTACGAATTTTCTATGGTTCTGGGTATTTGCTACATCTCTTCTACTATCTAGGGCTCCCCTATTTGCAAGTTTTCATAATTTTTAGTGGAGTCTTGGATTTTATATTGTAGGTCGACTTCTTGGGAGGCTGTCTTGCCTGACAAAAGTTTAGAAAATTCATTAAGGGGTTGTTGCAGCTGTTTCTTAGTCACAACTTGGTCGCCATCTACCTAGGAGTTCATTGCATTTGGTCTCATGTCATTTGGAGTAGTTTTGAGGGAGTTATGAGCATTTTAGTGGTTTTGGGAGTTGCTGGTTTGCATTTTCAGTTTGCTGGTTTAGTATATCAGATTGTAGTAGTTGGTGTTTTTGGGCTTGTTTTTCATGGTTGCGAGTCCTTTAGAGTTGGAGAGACATTCTATAATATTGCAGCATTGAGACACTTGAAATACATTGATATTGGCAGGAGTTCTATCATTTGTAAGGCTGCACAGTAGTACTGTCCGCTACTTTCATTTCTTGCTAAGTTTCATTTTAATTCCCACGGTTGTGGAAGGGACTGGCCCTTGCTCAGTCTTCATTGTATTGCATTTGGATCCTCAACACCATATGTTAGCACCTCACCCATCATGGGTCTTTGAGTGCACATTCTTGGTGTTTGAGTTACTTTCAGCTCTGCATTATTTTAATAGATTCTCCACCATATGATAGCGCCATTCCCACCTTGGGTTTGGAGTGCACATGCTTGGTGTTGAGTTTACTTTCTAGCATTGTATTTCTTTTCTTAGTACCTCCGCCATATGGTAGTGCCATTCCCACTTTGGGTTGGAGAACACATTCTTGGCGTTGAGCTTACTTTCAACATTGTAATTCTTTCCAGTTGCTATTGATGACCCTCTTGCCATATGACGACATCATTCTCATCTCGAGATTGAGTGCGCATTCTTGGCAAAGAGTTACTTTCCAATTGCTGGTTTGGTTTGAGCTAACCATAACGGGTGCTTCTTATGCTGGTTTGTTTATTCAAAAAATTGAAAAAAATTGGGTTGGCTCATTACAACACATGTTCAATTGGAAACAATAGCCCTAAATTATTTTAAACAATGGTTTTAAGTTCTTGGTTTGCCAAGACAATATCAAATTTGTATTGCCTGGGCGCTTGGGTTCTTTGTGGGTCCTTTATAGAAGAACTCACAAAGAGTTGAGGCACCTTAGTTCTTTGTGGGTCCTTCTTAGAAGAACCCACAGAGAACCTAGGTGCCTTGGTTCTTTGTGGGTTCTTCACAAAATAACCCAGAAAGAACCCAAGTGCCCAAGCCATACCCAAACCGAACCCATACCCCAATCGTCCCCACACGGGTTCTTGGGGCAAATATGAAGAACCCAGTAACTTAGCGAAATTGTAAAATGTTTAAAGTTCTAGTTCAATTTCATGGGATGGAGTGCATTGTTTTCAATTTAAAATGGTATAAAATAATTGTTTGATGGATTAGATCAAGTAGTGTGTACAAAGGCTTATACAAACTTGATCATGCTTTGAATGCTACACTAGAGGAAACTTGGTCAACTAAGGAGGTCTATATAGAAGCTAGTATTGTGGAACTCTTAAAAGATGTACATTTTAGTTCATGGGAGAATCTTATGCATCAAACTTAGAGTGGTTCTTTTCCCCCTATGTGCAACACAAAGCTGAAGGTGTCTCCAATTTCATTGAGGTTCAACCAAAATATAGAGTTTGTCTCTTGTTTTGTCTTTTGATAATTGGCCTATTGTGCTTCAAAGGCCTAACTGGTATTTTTAATTTAAGCAAGATGACAATTTTACACAATCAAATGCACCACTTGAAGGATAGGCAAATAGATTGATAATTTCATAGCAACACGTCCAATTTGTTCTTTTTGCATATCTTTCTCAAGTGCCTATTATCATGAAGGTTACTCATGGAAACATTTCTTTGTGTTTCTATACATCTTAGGAGCCATATTGTAATTTAATGAGTAAACCTCCAACTCCTAGTTTAGTCATGAAGGGGGTTATAAGAATGTTAGAATATAATAATATGATAAAGTGTTTGTTTGCACTTGCACATAGTAAATTAGGTGGTTATTTATAGGTCCTTAATAAAGTTATTGTAAGAGTATTGTAGCTCTATAATGAGTTGGTTGTAACAAAATGTTTCTTGAATCTATATAATGTAGCGCTCTCTCTTTAAATTGTATGCCTCTTCTCTCATCTTATTCTTTTTGTTCATACTAATAGTCCTATTGGCATAGATGTACTTTTTTAAACATGCACAATAGATGGAAAAATACATGGTTAACTACTTTTGTTTGTCCATTTATATGCTGGTTCAATATAATTGATTTGTGAAATTGTGTGTTGAACATGTTCCCTAAGGTTTGCTTCAAGTATTTGATGAATTTAGGATCATGATAAGCAATGACAACTTTTGGAAATCCAAGATAGAGTAAAGTGTTGGAGATATTATTGTCATTGATGTCAAAGGTGCATAATGTTGTCAAAGAAGGAAATCAAGGTGGTGGGCCGACCCTTGAGATATTTTTCTTGAATTTTAACTTATTGCAAATGTTGGCCGACTCAAACTTGTCTCATATTGGCACCCAATTTATGGTGTTCATATTTTTGTAAAATTGCCCCTCCTTGAAATGGGTCGACCCCTTTTGGGGGAATTGAAAATAAGTTAAAATTATTATTATTTGTATGTGGCCGACCTCCCTTGAGAAGGCCGACCCTATTTGGTGAAGGGACATTGGAGTATAAATAGAAGTTGAAGTGGAGGTTAGAAAGCAAGCAATAAATGCATTATCATTCAAAAACAAGAGCAAAGCAAATTTACTATAGGAGATTTTTGAAGAAAGGCATATTTGAAAAACAATTCAAGCAGATTTTTGGAGAAGATTCAAATGATCATTATCAATTGAAGAAGCTATATTCAAGAAGGTGAAACGTTTGTTCATTAGAGGTTGGTGCCACTCAATAGAAGAGATTGGTGTCTCTTGCTATGTTGGTGCTTAGTAGTGGGGATTGGTGTCTCCAGTGGGTTGGTGCCTACAAAATTTTGTAAGATTATTTTATTTTTGTTGTGGCTGAATTTGTATAGTAGATCCAAGCACTCTTCCTCAATGGTTTTCTTCCGAAAGGGGTTCTGGGTAAATCTAGTGTTCTTGAATTGTGTGGATCTTGCTTGCTTGCTCTTATTGTTGTTGTTGAATTTTAAATATGTAGAAGTTTGTCTTCGCCCCTCTCACTATAAGTGTCTGCCCTTCAATTCATATCAAAGTTGATTCCTTCAAGAATAGTCTAAATGCTAGAATGTAGATCTTGGGAACACCCATGGCTTGTCAAGAATGTTTCTCCTCAAATAGAGCTCTATTGATTGAAGAAACAAATTATGCATTCTAGAGCATAAGAATGCGAACCTATCTAATGGGCTTTGGCTTTGGTATTTGGCAATCAGTTGTGAGTGGTTATATAGCTGCATCATCTCCACCAATGTATCCGGCTAGAAAGAAGGCTAGTGAAAACGATGCAAAAGCTATGAATTCTATCTTGTGTGGTCTATCGGAATTAGAGTTTGTCAAGGTGATGTGTTGTGAATTGACAAAAGGAATTTGGGACAAACTAAAGAACATCTATGTAGGTGATGACAACATGGAGAAGGCAAAGCTTCAATCCCATAGAAAACAATTTGAGAGTCTAAAAAAAAAGACGAAGAAAATATTGCAGCCTATCTCCTTTGTGTGGATGAAATCATCAACACCATCGGCGGGCTTGGTGAAAAGTTTGAAGATTCAATGATCGTGCAAAAGGTGCTAGGATATCTTCCCTTAAAATTTGATGTGAAAGTTTCCGCAATCAAAGAGATGAGGGATCTAGACAAATTAACAATGGATGAATTGCATGGGATGCTCATGACATATGAAATGAGGAGTGAAAAGGAGAAGTCATGAAAGCGAGAAGCAAACTTCAAAGCTTCAAAGAAGATGAAGAATAAAGAGCTCGAATCAAGCAATAGCTCCAATGATGAATCAGATGCAAATGAAGCCCATTTTGTGAGAAAGCTCAAGAAAGGATCCGATAAATACAAAGGTAAGCTACCCTTAAAATGCTTTAATTGTTTAAAAGTAGGACATTTTGTTGCTAAGTGTCCACATGCAAAAAATGAAAGTGGTGACAATGAAGAAGATCATAACATAAAGAAAGGGAGCAAACATCATCCATACTAAAAGAGCCACAAACAAGGAAAGAAGAACTTCCATAAGCACGAGAAAAGTCTTATCCAAAGAAGTTTGTAGCTCATTTGAGGAGAGCGATGAAAGTATCTTCGATAGTGATAGAGAAGAAAGTATATTTATGGCAATAGAAACAAAGAGTGATATGCCTTGGAAAGTGAAGACAAAGGAAACAAAAAGATGGATTTAGAAGAGGAAGAAATTATCAAAATGGATGGTGAAGTGGATCTGGAAAAACTCATTTGTGCCTTAAGCGATATCAACAAGCTTAGTATTAGTCTGAAGATGCAACTTGAAGAAGCAAAAAGGATAAAAGAGGAAGCGAGAATTCAGCTAAAGACAAAGGAAGAAGACTGCTAGAAGCTGAAATTGTTTCCTTGAGGAAGAAACTAGAGAAAACAACTACTTAGTGTAATGTCCCCTTCTCAAATGTGATCGCTTCAATTGACCGTTGGCCTATTCCAGAGACCCGTAGGCTACTCGGATGGTGAAATTAGGGTTTCTTGTTTTTGAGGAGGTTGTTGCTTGAAGTTTGGAATTTGGATTGTAGATTCTTTCTGGGTTTTCAAAGACCTTCACAGTGGTATAGTTCGTTTGGTGATCTGAGTAACTTCATGAATTTACTATTTTTAGTAAATTCTATTTCTGGCAGTGGTCTTATTGGCTACAGTGCAGTTGGCTCTCGTCTTCAACCAGTTCAGTTGGTAATTTGATTTTTGGCCTTTGGATGCATTTTCTGGAGAGATAAGTTATTTTCATATTATAATGTTATATTTTAACATTATAACTCCTTGGCCTAGCATTACAACTTTATGTTGTTTTAAAAAAGGGGACTTTATGGGTGAAATGTCTCATCAGGAGTTAATTTATATTTTTAAGGCAAAATTAAGGGTTGGAGAAGTGGGACACCCACTTGAGGGAAAAAAATTATTTTTTATAAAATGAAATATTACCTT
The DNA here is from genome assembly GCA_007258455.2 of Sequoia sempervirens. NCBI lineage: Eukaryota > Viridiplantae > Streptophyta > Pinopsida > Cupressales > Cupressaceae > Sequoia > Sequoia sempervirens. The sequence continues at coordinate 369,892 of VDFB02364882.1, forward strand.
ATGTGAAAAAGGACGCCACCTTTGGAGGGAAATGAGTTGAAGTCAAATTTGAAATTGGGCGCCCTTCTTGAAGCTTCTAGAAGATTCTCCTCAAGTCAATATATACAGGCCTCAGCTCTTCATTTGTTCATCTTTTGTCTACCATACCGTTATGCTGCTGAATTGTCTTCAAGCACTCGCTTCGAGGAAAGCGCCCCTCCTAGCAATGACTCATCTTCTTGCTTGAAAGATAGCAACTAGTTGAGAGATAGTTTGTAATAGGTTTGTCTTGCATTTTCAGTTGAGTATCTTGCATTTTGGAGTTCTAGTTTGCATTTTCTGTCTCATTTTGGAGTTGTTGAATATCATAGCTGATTGTAAGAATTGCTCATATTTCATGAAATAAAAATATTATTGTTCTGGGCATTGCATAAATCCTTTCCTCTATGTGGGGCGACCATTCTTGCAAAGTTGTAGATTTTATGATGAAGATTTGGACTTTTTAAAGCAAAATCGCCCTTCTCCTTGGCCGTACCATTCTGGGCTGTCTTGGAAAGTGTGCACAAAAATAATATTGCATTTGTTGGTCATTTCTCCATCTAGATTTCATTGTCATCATTCTAGCTTTCGTTTGCATCAAGTCTCATGTCATTCTGGCAAGTATTGAGTGAGTTGTGAGTATTTTGGTGGGTTCTAGGGTTGCTGGTCTGTCATATCAGTCCTATATAAATGCAAGTTTGTGAGGAGTTTGAGTATAGAGAGGCTTGTTAAGCATTGAGGAAGTCTTATATTCTATTGCAGCATTGAAGAACTTGAGTTGCTAGGTTTTGGCATGCTTTCTAACATATTGTAAGTTGATTAGTAGTACTAACAACAATTCTCCTCTCTATCTTTCTCTTACTTTATTGTAATTCCCACTGAATAAGTGGAAGAGACTGGCTTGCCGTCTATTTACTTTCAGTCAGTAGTTGTAGGGACCCTCTGACCATATGCTCGCTATCACGCGGCGCCATCCTTGGTTAGAGTTACTTCAGCTCATCTTGCATCTAGATCCTTTGACCATATGCTCGTCTATCCTAGACACATTCTTGGTTACAGTTCCCTTTCAGTTTGCATCTGCATTAGATCCTCTGACCATATGCTCACACCTTGCCCACATCGGGATCCTGGTGTACATTCTTGGTTAGAGTTGCTTACGCAACGTTTTGGTTTTAGAGCTAACCTTAACGGGTGCGTGTTGATTGTAATTGCATTTGAAAAAACAAAAAAAAAATTGGTCCGGATCTTTACACTTAGTTGAATAGAAGCATAAACTTTTAGAGGAGCACCGAAATACTAGATGATATTATCAATTCCCAAAGGTCAGCATTCATTAAGATTGGTCTTGGCTATGAAGGATATCAGAAGACTACTAAAGAAGTTTCAAATTCTAAGGCTAGTGAGTCACCAAAGAAGATAAATGAAGAAAAGGCTAAAGGTTATGCAAATGAGTTCAAGAGCTCCATCAATAGTGATAGCAACAAGAAGAAAGAAAGTGATATCCCGCAGGAAAACTGTCACTCCTGACAAAGAGAATGAGGATGAATTCAGAAGACTGTTTCATCCAAGGCAATCTTGCATGACCAGGTTCCAAAACTCTTTGGTTATTTTTTTTGTTTTGTAATAAGTTTGGTCATAAAGCAACAAATTGTAGGGTATGTGCAATAACTAATTTTGGGTTCTTAAATAGAAACAACAATTCATTTTCTCCTTTGTTGGATTACAATGCCATATGTTATAAGTGCAACAACTTTGGTCATATAGCACAATTTTGTAGAAGTGGTTTTGTGGAATCCCGTATACAGGACAAGAAGGTGGATACCCTTGGTTAAGAGCATTTTGATTGGTCATCTTCTAAGGCAATTTTCTGCTTTATTATGCTTTACCATCTTTTGCTTGTTCCTAGATGGAGATGTGGTAGGTAAATAATAATAATCCCTTTTATGTGGTGTGTGTTGTCTGGCTTAGTCTTAGTTTGCAAGAACTAAAGTAGGTTATATGATTTTACTGAATGGTCTATGTCCCAAAGATATAATATTACAATCCCTTAACAAATGACTCAATGTTATTGTAATGTCCCCGTTTTTAGCACTTCACTTTTCAGTGATTAGTAGCCTATTCCCAGTGTGCTGTCGGCAAATCAGTGGCAGAATTAGGGTTTCCAGCTGTTTGATGGGTTCTCTTGAAGATTCAGGGTGCTGCTTGTTGGAGTTTGGATGTTTGGATTCGGGATTCCTTCTGGGTTTTCAGAGAGCTTCGCAGAGGTATGACTTGCAACTGCTTCGGGCAACCTTTCCGAACTTACTATTTTTAGTAAGTTATGACGGCTGCATCTCTGAGTTTGGGATATTGGATTGTGGACTCTTTCTGGGTTTTCAGAAAGCTTCGCAATGGTGTCGCATGCATTGCATTCTGAGCAACTTCTTGAATTTACTATTTTTAGTAAATTCTATTTTTAGCAGTGATCCAGTCAGCACCAGCTCCATCAACTTTCCTCTTTTGGCAGTTCATTGGGTAATTCTGATTTTTGGCTTACGGGGTTCATTTAGGAGAAATAAGTCGTTTAAAGTTAATAATGTTTTATTTTATAAAATAACCCCTTGTCCTAGTAATATGATTTTAAGTTGTTTTAAAGAAGGGGACCTTGAGGGTTATTTTCTCATGAAGAACATATTGCGAATTTCTCTAAAGTCTAAATGCTCAAGTGAAGTTGGACGCCTTTTTTATGAAGAGTTGATTTTAAATAAAATCAAATTTAGCCTTGGAAAAGGGGGTCGCCCAAACTTGGAGGGAAAAGAAGTCAAATTCTAATATGGAATTAGGGCGCATCTTCTAGAAGTTTCTGGAGAGCCTTCTCAAGTCTATATAAGGAGGCAGTTGCTCTTCATTTTGGTATCTTTCATCTATGCTATTGTTATGCTACCGAAATGGTTGCTGGATTGCTTCGAGGAATGAATGCCTCCTAGCCTTGGCTCGACTTCGTGCTTGAGAGATAGCACCTAGTGGAGATGTTTGCTTATTTTGAGTGATTTTGTAGTGAGGTTTGCATTGTAGTGTTGTTTTGTCATTAGAAGTTCAGTTTATTGCATTTTATGTCATTTTCTGGAATTGCTGATAACAGGGCTGAATCTGTAGTTTCACTCATAAATCAGAAAATAAAAATAATCTCATTCTGGGTATTGTGTCATTGCATCTTATTGGTAAGGGCGCCCCTTCATGAATATTTGCAGATTTTAATGAAGTTTATGATTTTATAAAGCAAATTCGTCATTCCTTGAAGGCCGTACTTTCTGGAGTGCCTAGGGATTCGTGCCAGTAATTAATAACCACTTTTAGTTGCCATTTCTTATTACTAAACTAGGTGCCATCATTTTGAGGGTCTATTGCATCAAATTTGAAGTCATTTGGGTCAGTTTTGAATGTTATATGAGCATTTTAGTGAGTTTCTGTGTTGCTGGTTTAGCATTTCAAGTTGCTGGTCTGTTATATCAGTCTTGAGTAATTTGCATTTTGGTGATGAGTTTGTGTCCGGAAGGTCATAATTAACCTTGGAATGATCATATCTATTACTGCAGTAGTGGAGAGCTTCTAATCTTGTCATTGCAGACATCTTTTGATATTTTGTAAGCTAAACAGTAGTACTGTCAGCATTCTCTCTTATGTTCTTTACTTTACTGTATTTCCCACTGGATAAGTGGAAGAGGCTGGCTTGCCGCCTATTTACTTTGAATTGCATTGTAACATCTTACATCTCCGCCCTATGGTAGCTCCATTCCCACTCCGGGTTTGAAAGCACATTCTGGGTGTTGAGTTTACTTTCAGCATATTAGATGATAGGGATCCTCTGACCATATGCTCGTCGTCCTCCGGCGCATTCTTGGTTAGAGTTCTTATTTCGCTTTGCATTGAGATCCTCTGACCATATGCTCGTCGTCATCCGGCGCATTCTTGGTTAGAGTTGAATTCTGCATTGTTTTGGTTTTAAGCACTAACCCTAACAGGTACATGTTGTTTGTAATCGCATTGCAAAAATCGGAAAAAATTGGCTCGGTATATTTCAGTTATAGCTCTTTGTCATAGGTGGAATTACATTTCAAAAAGTTGGACTTACTAGAAACTCAGTAGGTCTAAAATGTGTCTTGTACTTAGGACTCAACAAAATTTCCAAACATTAAAAAACACAAGTTTTTAAAATAACCTTAAAAAAATGCACAAGACTTAATTGAAAGAAGTCAGAAGTAGTTTTCCCTTCATTTATAGATAAAAAAAAAAAGGTTTAATGTATATCATAATGTCATATTAATATGATTACAAATTACAAATCCATACTAATATTTTATTAAATCTTTAGTGTGACTATGTGAGTGTTCTCAAACTGGACAGCAATGATTTCTATTGAGGAACAATATCATCCTCAAGCATATCACAATATTAATTTATGTTTTCGCTTTGAGCAAAAACAAGGACGCTTGATTTAGAAAGTTGTAAAATGTCTGACATTAAATTAATGTAGCAGCTCTAGGGAATCGACATATTACTAATTTACTACAAACATCTCTTGTACACAGCATTCTGTTAAAAAAGTTTGACCCTATGAGCACTAATAACTGAACTCAAATGTTCCTCTACACATAATATACATCTTATTTTATAATTAATTGTATAACCTGGTCTTGTTATTATTCATTTCTTAAATGAGTTATGCAAGAATTCTCAGTAAATCTCTGAAGGCTCTGTTGGACAAAATTTTTATTTGATAACTCTGTGGGTAGGTGTACATGAATTTTGTATCTCAAATATAAGAAAATAAGATCAATTTTGACTTCCTTATAGTAGACTTGACTCTTACAGATTTTGATTTACTGATCTGCAGTTTCTATCAAATTGTTTGCTAGGTATTGCAGCTTAGAACGGACCCACTAACAATCATCTGGAAGGGTGGAGCTGTAAGTATTTCCAAATTACAATATAAAACATGTATTTTTTTCAATTGTATTACCAAAAACATTCATGTACATCATACGCTATTTTCCTGTACTTCATGTTATGTAATCTTGACCTATTCTGAAAATTTTAGGCCCTCTTTTGTGCAAGTTTCATGTCTAGATTCTCTCACCTCTTGCCTAACCTACCTTCTTTCCCTTTGTTGTTCCCTAAATCATCAATAGAATTTTAAACATTAATTAATCAAATATAAGGATAAAATCAACAAAAATCAACATCAGAGACCTCAAATGACTTCCCATTTTTTTTTATATTTCTCTTAAATTTAATTTTTTTTATGAAGGAATAAATGTTTTAGATCCGGAGCTATGAACTGATGAGATCACAAATGGGGGACCTCATCTCCAATATAACCACTCAACAATACCACACCAATGAGGTTTGAACCTTGGCGACAATAACAACAACACCTTTAAACAATCGCACCATGCCAATATCAACATTATTTTATATAATTTTATAATAATCTATGATTTTATATTACTTATCATTTTTTATAGATTTAGATTTATCACAAATTATATATGTTTACAAATTAAGGGGTTCAAGTATACAAATATTGAGTATTAATATCATTTAACTTCAATTGGTTTTTTTTGAAACTTGACACCTAAATAATAATCTTAAACTATATTAAATGGTAAAAGAGTTTTTTAAAATCATCCAAATAAAAAACAAATTATTCAAAAAAAATATTCAATATTTTTAAAGAAAAATTGCAAATATTTCCATAATAGAACTTAAAGATTGGAAAATCTATAAAGTAAAATAAAAATTATATTTAAGAAAGATGATTGAGATGGAGTAAGATGTGTAGGGTTAGATTAACCTTAATGAGTTGGATCATTGGATTTTAGCAAGTTTAATGTAATGAAAGAAACAATTATATTTTTATTTTAGATGATGTCACAATAATTAATGGTGCCTTTTTTTTAACTCATGAGCAAAAACGAATAGAGCATTGACACTTGGACTTGGATAGCTAAGTTCTAACTAGATCTATTTTCATTGATAAATTATCATTCTAGAAAAAATGAACTTGGCTATGTAGATTGAAACTACAAAGGTCATGAGATGGGAGCCAATGAAAGTGCAATCCACATACAACCCAAGAAGATTAATTTGTCCTTATATTAAATAGAGTCAAAGAGAATATCCTTGACATACACAACCATTTGATATTATTATTGTAGTTACTCAAAATTGATCCATGTGGAACACCTAGAACCTAGACTATCTAACAAATGTTGGCAAATGAGAGAGGCAAATTACATTACCCCCACACCCATTACATTGTTAGCAAACTAGTGAACCAATTCCCATAATAGCACAAAAATAAACCAAAAACTCCAATTGACGCCATAAACCCGAACACAAAGAAAGGGAAGACAATGTATATTAAATAGCTCATCCAACGTTCCCAACATAACCCATACATTTTTTGGAAACAAATACATTAAGAGGAGAAATTTCAACCAAATCCTCCCCCTCTTCCTCTACTAGGCGAACTGTGTTTGAAAACTTGCTTACGAGGAAGGGCTTGAGAAAGTGGTGCCTAGAGACCCTGCTTAAGATCCGCCTATTCCCAATGCAAGGAGGGGCCATGGATGAGTGGAGAGTCCACTTAAGATCTACCCTGTCCAAAGGTAGGGATAGGCCATGGATGGGTGGAGGTCCCACTCAAATCTGCTTAGACCAAAGAAGGGAAGGGCCATGGAGGGGTGGTAGGCCTAGACCACTATAAGCTCCATTGGCTTCCTCCAGTAGGTGAAGTGTCTTATGAGGTTGGGACATGGGTGGGAAAGAAGGTACAAGCCACCCACAAGGAGAGTTGTGGTACACAACCACTTACGCTTGGCAGATGGCTTTGGGCGAATCCATCCATGTTACTCCTAGTTCATACTAATTGCATTTGTGATGAATCTATAAATGGATACCATGATGCTAATGCTAACAAATATGTGTATGTGTAGAAATATTGTTTATGGATTGAATGCGGGTTGCAAGGTCTAGATCACCTCATCAAGGAGCTATTCATTTGATACAGTGAAAACCTTAACCCTAGTTTGTGAAGATTGTGACCCATAGGCACAGTCTAGGGAAAATTAGGAAAAGGGACATTACAATCCAATAGATGTGGTAAATGAGAGAGGCAAATTACATTGGCCCCACACCCATTGCACTCTTAGCAAACTAGTGAACCAATCCCCATAGTAGCACAAAAAAAAACCAAAAACCCCAATTGACACCATAAACCCAAACACAAAAAAAGGGAGAGATAGTGTATATTACATAGCTCATCGAGCCTTCCCAACATAACCCATACATTTCTTACAAACAAATACATTAAGACGAGAAATTTCAACCAAATCCTCCCTCTCTTCCTTATGACATGGAAAATTCAGTTGAACCTTCATGGCTTTTACAATTGCTTCCACGTCAGCTTGTATCTTGTGTTCTCTTTGTAGAGATTTGTGGAAGCAATGTAGATAATAATAAAAAAAACACTTTGTTTGGTTTTTTAAATTAGAACTATTGTCTTTTATAAAATAAGTACTTGTCGCTAGGGAGAGCATGGTGGTGTAGTTGAGAGATTGTGGAACATCAAAGACATTCTAATGACCCAAAGACTAGTTAAGGTCCAAAAGTAGGTTGGTCATGGCTTCTTTGACACCAATGCATGGGGTAACATCCATTTGTTTTCTGAGATCCCAAATCCTTATAACTCATTCTCCAAGGTTTGGGTTGGAAATTTATCTCTCAATATGCTCTATGAAATTGTCCAACATCTTCTCATTACCCACCCCTAATCTTCTCATGTTGCTATGCTCTGTTTTAACCATAGTTTTCCTTGTCATTCCCTACTCACCCTTGATCTTTCCATCAAAAGAGTCCATTTCTAAGAAAACAACACTATTAAAGGAGAGGAAGGATGTATGTGGAGCTAAGGCTAGCATCATACAAAGAATAACACCCTTCCCCATTGGTGAAGCCATATTAATTGCCGGATTACAAATGCCATCGTTGTGCTTCATGCACATTGAATTTCCACACCTTCAATGAGTTAATTATGATAACATTTGCCCTTATGGAGTCCTAAATATTTTAAGTCACTACCACCTTGTTGACATGATTACTAAGCCTTTATTATGTGGACAAGTTTATCTTCGTACATCCATAATCACTAGCTCCAAAGCTTCATCTAGGATGTTTTAGACCAACTTTGTTGTTCATCACCTTTGTTGTCCTTGATATTAACACTGTAATTAAATTCCTAGCGAGCCATTCCATTTACTTTTTTATGGATGTGGTTGAAAGAGTTGATTTCAAAATCCCTTTTACAAGTGCATACCTCCACAATAATCATCTCCAACCTCCAAGCCTTCCCATCATTGCAATCTTTGGTAGAACCTTTGAGCCACCCTAAACCTCCAAGTTCTTCCACTTTTGTTCCTTTACCAATTTAAGCCCAAAAAGAAGATCTCTAGCCTTCACCATATTGTTTGAGTCTACACCAAAGCCAAAAGGTATAATGAGAAGTGGTTGTCACTACTATTCTTGGAAACAAGTTCATCACTTACAAGGTTGGGATTGCCTTCGATAGCCTTGTTAAAACTGAGCTTAATCATGCCTTGTGTTGGAGGTTTCCAGTTAATCTAACCAATGGTTTGGGAGTGAAGTCCTTGCTTCTCTTTTGGAGCCAATTTAACCTAGGCTAGAGTTTGTTGCACTTGTTTTCCTCATCATATACTTGTAAGTTTGTAACCCCTCCTTACAACAATCTTCAAATTCAATAAGTAAGGAATCGATCTTGTCCTACATTAGCTCCTTTGATTTTTCTTTGTTCTCAAAAGTTTTATGGTTTCTTTCTAGCCCAATGCTCGATACAATCAATGAAGGAGCTACCTCTTGGACAAAAGAAAGATTCAATCTCTTTATTTTGAAGTACCAACCAAAAAATTGTTTGAATAGATTACTTGAGCTAGGCCATGGAATACTCTATCTTTTCATGATCCAATTCCAAATTTTAGATGAAAAGCCACAGTGTAGAAAGAAATGCATGTTAGATTCTTCTGCCTCCTTGTGCATAATGCACCTAGACAAATTCGTCTAACTAAACAACCTATTTGTCCTAGGTGAGTTCCTTCTCTTTCACTTTAATCCATAAAAACATGCTTGCCTTTATAAGGCCAATTTTAATGCAAATGATCCTACACAAGAAGGCCTTATTGTCCTTAGCTTTTGGGAAATATTAATGTATGCATCTCTTATAGAGACATCTCTAGTTGGGTTGTTATCCCAAATGAATCTCTCTTCACTCCCCACAAAGCTAATGGGACAATTACTCAAAAGTGTTGATATCTAATTGTAGGTTGAGACTAAATTGTGAGGAGATTTGAGGGAGTTATATCCTTTCCCCTTAGTACCATCCACTCTATAATCCTTGACTCCTTCACAACCTCTACCCAAAAAGAAGGAAATGGGATGAGATTATTGATATCCATCGAGGCTTTGTCCTTAATCCAATTTCCCTAAAAAAACAACTTTATCACATGTCCCCACCTTCCATGTTATATGCTATTGTAGAATTTTGCAACTATACAAGAAATTTCATATACTGAATCTCCATTAGATTTCTTGCAAATGATGTTTTCATTGACACTAGCAAAGTACATGGCTTGCATGATGTGACTTCACAATATGTCTTTCTCCTTATATATTTTCCATATCAATTTCATTCCTAGATCTTTGTTCATCGTCTTGTAATCTTTAAAGTGCAATCCTCTATCATATTGTAGCTTGCACACCTTGTCCCATTTGATCACACTATAATTTTGGTTGCCTTCCAAAAATAATTCCTTTGAATGCTACTAGCTACTTTAGCAACTTGGTAGGAATTCATAAGTGAGACATAGTGTGCATAGGCATTGTAGACAATGTGGACTTGATGAGCATGGGTTGCTTGCAAGGGACAACCATCTCCCTTTCCAAGAGGATGGTTTATTATGGATGCTATGAACCAAAACATTCCAATCCTTGCAAGAGGACTTTCTATCCAATAGGGGCATTCCTAAATAATTACATAGGAGTTTATCTACCTTAAATCCTAGAATATTTTGTATTTTAAGGGAAGCCTCCTCATAATCTATAAGAGAGAACATTTTAGATTTCTTAAGATTTATTTCTAACGTGTCATTTATTTAAAACCTTTTTTATGATTCTAACTTCTCCTGCTGAGACCTCAAACAATAGTATATTGTCTATTAATTGCAAATGCGTAATGTTGTCCAATTTTAAGGGGACTTGCGTTCCTCTCAAATTTTTTAATTGTGGCTTCCTTTTTGAGGGCTCTATTGGAAACTTTTGGCATCAACAAAAGAAGGAATGGAGGGAGATGAGCTATTGGTCTAATTCCTTTGTGTACTATAAAAAACATCTACAAAGACTTTGTGAATGAGGATGGAATAGGCTATCAAGGAGATACAATTGTGTAACCATTTGTACTAGTCCTTGTAGACTTCGAATCTTCTCTTACCTTGCACAAGGAAGTCGTAGGTACAATGTCATAAGCTTTATGCAAAACATCCCCTTCCCCCTCCCCCGCCTTCCCTTGTGCTTAGTAGCGTTGATAATCTCACGAGCAACAATGATTTCATCTAAGATATTTATCCCTTCAATATATCTACTATGCTCCAAAAAAACTAAACCAACCAAGCACGTTATCGATCTCAAAGCCATAACCTTAGTGATAATCATGCAAATTGCTTTGCATAGAGCTATGAGCATGATTTTGTGAAAGGCCTCTTGATGATGAACCTTGTGGATCAATGCTAGGAAGGTTATATTTCACTCCTTTATGATTGCACTTCAAGAATCGTGTTCCTCTATTACCTTTCAAATGTCCATTCCTACCATGTCCCAAAATCTTTGGAAGAAATCTTGTAACAATCATTTGGCCCAAGAGCATTCCTATCTGCCAAAGAGAAAGTGGCTTTATGAATTTGTTCAAAGTAGAATGGATTCATTAATTCATTGTTCTGTGCTTGCTTTACAAGTCATGGAATGAGCCCCAACATAGAATTCTTGACTTCCACAAATCTCTCCTTATTGGATCCCATGTTAATGCCCTCAATGTCAGTCAACACATTTCTGGATGGAATGGAAATTATATCGATCTTCACTTGTCTATTGATATTAGTGGATAGGTGAAAGAATTTTGTATTGCTTTCCCTAGCTTGAGCCATCTCATGTTGATTTTTATATCTAATATATCTCTTCCACCCTAAGGCAAGAGTTTGTGAAGAACAACAATTCCCTATACTTTTCCTTAAGATCCACCATGGGACTAGCTTGAGACAACTCTAATATTACCTTTTCCAACTCTTCTTCAAACTTTCTTTGTAATGTCGTAAAATTGAATCCCATGGCAATTTAACATTTGTGCATTTGACCCCCACATTTATGCCTAGCCACATTTATGACAAGAACCTTATGAGTTGGAATTTCGTGATTTCAACACCATAAGGACCAACGATGAAGTGACTGCAGTTCACCACCTCATTTCTCGTGAAACGATGAGTTGGTCATCTACGTGGTGCATTCATGTTTGCGTGGCACGCTAGCATTCACGTACTTCCTCGAGTTCAAACAAGGAATCTTGCAAGTCTTGGCTTGTGACACGTGCCGTCATGGCAGGATTCCAAGAGTAATGGCTCTTACTACCCATGCAACTAAAGAAAATTCATTCTTTCATTCTCATTTGCAACACTTGTTACTTGAGCTCTCTGAAACTTGCTCTCCTTGCTCGTCTCTTCTACATCACGTTTCTATGACAAAGCTTTGTCGGATTGAAGTATCTCTAACAACCAAAGCTCTCTTGCAAGTGCTCAACATTGTGTCTATCAAGCCAAGAGGGAGCCACAAATTGTTGGTAATGCTCTCTTGCTTATAGTCAATTTGCTATCATAATACTTATTGTGCTCTATTTCATGATACAAGTTCTCCTCCATATCAGGGTTTGCTTTTATCACTTTGGTGTCTATTTCATGATACAAGTTCTCCTCCATAGCAGGGTTTGCTTTTATCACTCTTGTGTTTATTTTACTTTGCATCTATTATTCTCTCTATCTATCTGGTTGTTTGTGGAGGTGGGAACACCAAAATGGGGGTTTGACTGAGGCAAGCCCCAAAACAACCCCAACATTTTTCCCCGTTTACCTTGTGTGGAGCTTTGTGGGAGGCTTTGAAACGTAGGACCTGTTGGCGTTTAAATTCGCACCTCTGGAATGCGGATTTAAAA